>JAAAKG020149750.1:0-31716 GCA_010014905.2 Druon quercuslanigerum
GATAATCCTTAAAAGATCGAATCTTTCTAAATTTCGTTCATTTCCAGCTGTGCGTTTTGAGCTGTTATAAGGAATAACTTAGGTTCCACAGTTCAAATTTTTGCCCTTAAAATAAAAGATTTTTGAATTGCTGCATTATATTGAAAATCAGAGAAATTCGCAATCTTTAAAAGAAGAAACCTCTTTTCCTTGATAAACAAAATATTTTTGAATTGCTGGATTATATGAAAAATAAGAGTAAGTCTCAATCTTAAAAAAGAGGATTCTTTCTAACTTTATTGGTATATTTCTGACCATACGTTTAGAGCTGTTATAAGAAATAACTCATGTTCCACAGTTCAATTTTTCCTTCGATCGTTGAAAGCTTCTCGAATTACTGGTTTCTATTAAACATAAGAGTAAGTCGTAGCCTTGAAAAGGAGGAATCTTTTTTAATTCCTTTTTTTATTTCTGGCTATACATTTTGAGCTGTTATAAGGAATAACTCAGGTTCCACCGGTCAACTTTCTGCCCCTGATAAATGAAATAATCTGGAACTTCTGGATTCTATTAAAAATAAGAGAAATTCACGATCCTGAAAAGGAGGCATCTTTCTAAATTTCTTGGTTCTTTTCCAGCTATACTATTTGAGGTGATATAAAAAATAATTTAGGTTTCACAACTCAACTTTTTCTCTTTGATAAATCAAAGGTTCTTGAATTACTGCAGGTACTATATTGAAAATAAGAGACATTCACAATGTTAAAATGAGGAATCTTTCTAAATTACTTGTTTCATTTCCAGATATATGCTGAGCTCTTATGAGGAATAACTCAGTCAGGTCCGACAACTCAAGTTTTTCCCTTGACAAATGAAAGATTGTCGAATTTCTGTTTTATATTACAAATAAGAATAATTCACAATCCTGAAAAGGAGGAACCCCTGGAATAAATCTTTATAAATTCCTCCTACCGAACAGATTCTTAGGATGCTTACACAGAAGCGTGTAGTTTTTCCCATCGACAAAACGCAATTGTCCTTGTCGTCCGATTCCGAGGATGGGGGTTCCCTTCGTTGTTTCGATCCCTTCGATCGCGGACGTATGTAAATTTACGAAGCCGTTAATTGCGGCAAACTTCTTTGAACCTAACCGAACTACAAAAAGCGTCGCCGCCGGTGCGGGCCAAGGCTGCATTGGTTGAACCACTTACGCCGCGTGTACATTTTCAGATAGGTACATCGCGTTCGTAGCTCCATTAGGGTGGAGCATGTGAAAGAGAGATTGTACGAGTAAGCGGAGAGGACAGAGGAGAAAAAGAGAAAGAAAGAAAGGAAAATAAAAAGAGAGAGGCCTTTCGACAAACACTAACAGTAGTGCACCTATGCACTAGGCGAATGCATTCAAACCAGTTGCACGAGGCAAGCGAGGTCGAGGTGAACGCCCAACAGTTAGATAAAGAGAGCACACCGTTGCGATACGATGCGCCTCGCCCTGCTGTGCCCTCCTGGCCCCATGAGATTGCTCCCGACCTTATGGTGTGTTTCCACTGAGAGAGATCAAAATTTATATTTTTCATGTCATGTGTATTTTTTACGGTCTTAATGGCAGTCAACAATGGCCAATTGGTTAAACCGCGAATATTGCTGCAGTTTATTGATTACTATTTTTTCATAGCGAAAGGTCCTTAAAAGAGTTGAAAAATTATTCAAAGCAGATTACGTTTGCCGAGCATTAGCATTTATGCAATTTTATGTGAGCACAGTGCAAAATAGGCTGAAAAAAGAGGAAGAAGGGTTATTTTTTCACGAAGAAAGGATAATATAGGGGAAAGATTAAACTTTAATTTTTAGATAAAAAAAACGAAGAAATATTATTTCTTATATGAGATTTAGCATTTGTAAATGATTTTGAATGACTTTTTTGTGGTTTATGCAATTAAAGATTTTATTTTTACAAACTGGGTATAATTAGAAGGAGATATCAGAGTTGGGATTTTTTTATTCTCATTAATTTGCCATTGAGAATCCATTGGCTGAATATTAATTTGCCAAAATATTATTTAGCAGTAGCTATCCCTTTTTTTAAATCACAAATTCTCTGCCCCCTGTAACAAACCGTAACAAAAAATTTCTACCACTTCCACCCCACTCTACCTATTACTGTGCATAACTTTTTTTTCCAGAAGTTTTTTGTTAATTATTGCTACTAGAATTAAGGAGCCTGTCCGAGAAATTCCTTTTTAAAATTCTTAATCGTTATTATTCAAATGCCAGAATTTTAATCTTATCGTACTTTTAACAACAAATCTCTTATAAATTGAATCGAACAGTATTGCATATGTAAATTTACAATTTTAAATTTCATTTAATTATTTTAAACGAAGAAATGTCTCTTGTACTATAAAAGATTATTTATAATAAAATATTTGAATTTTTAATAAAAATAATTGAATTTTTAACATAACAGTTCAATTTTTAACCTAGAAAGATAAATTTCCATAAAAAATGTTATAATTTACTTTTTAAATAAAACAGATGAGATAAAAAAAATTTGGAAACCAAAAAGAAAATTTTTTTATGAAACAGAGATTTTTCACTCAACAAATAAATGAAGTTTTGTCTAAATTGCTTAACCTTCAAGACAAAAGCAGAATTTTTACTAAAAAAATTGAATGTTTAAATAAAAAACATGACTTCATCAAAAAATTAATTTTCTACGCAACTGATGCATTTTTACCCAACAAAAATGAAGTTTCAAATCAAGACAATTATTTTTTAACCCAAAGAGGCTTCTCCACTAAATACTGAAGTTTTTAAAATCCTAAAAGACGAATTTTTAACTAAATTAGAAATCTTCAACAACAAATAAATTCTTTAAAAAGTGATGCAACCAAATCTTTCAAACTAAATAGTTGAATACTTTGTTGGTGGAGAAAAGGGTTTAAAAAAAGTTGCATTTTCAGAAAAAAAATTAAATTTCTACTTAAACAGATGAACTTTTTAATGAAAAAGATAAAGTTAAAAAAAATTCATGAATTTTCTGTTAAAAAAGATTTTAGAAGAATTTTCAGGACGAAAGTATTAATTTTTAAACAAGAAATAGGTTTCTATAAAAAAATGGGATTTCCAATCCAAAAAGAGGAATTTTTAACAAAAAATGATAAATTTTCCACAAAATGGTTTCATTATCCAGGAAAGATAAAATTTCCCTTAAAGCAGCTGAATTCAAATAAATTTTTAATAAAAAACGACAAACTTTGTTTTTAAATTTGAACATACATCCAAAAAAGATTTCAGTTCATTTCTAAAAAGTAATATATACATTTTAAACAAAAGTTAAATTTCCAACAAACAGTAGAATTTTAATCCAAAAAGTATAACTTTTTATCAATAAGGTTTAATTTTCAACCAAACAGTTGCATTTATATTTAAGAAAGATTATATTTCTTCTAAAAAATATGAATTTAAAAAAAATGGTTAAAATTTCATCCAAAGAAGATTGCAGTTCACTTACGAATACAAAAATTAAAATATTACACAAATTAATTTTTTGCTAAATAGTCGAGTTTTTCACCAAACAGTATCACTTTTTAACAAGATTGTTGAATTTTTAACCAAAGAGGTGCATTATTATCCAGAAAAATGAAATTTTTATTTCAGCAGGTGAATGTACAAACAAAAAGAAAAATTTTCAAAAAAAGTGTTTTCATCCAAAAAAAGATTTCAGCCACAAATTGATCAGCAAGAAAATGTGAATTTTAAACAAAAGGTTAATTTTCTACGTAAAAAGTTTAGTTTTTAACCCAAAATACCCATCTCCTCATATTCTTACTTTACCGACTGTACGCTACCTAAATTCCTACTTTATCTAATTTAGGTAATCTAGATTCCGACATTATCAACTGAAGGCAACCTACATTTCGACATTATCGAATAAAACCAATCTAGATTGTGGCATTATCGGCCAAAGGTAATGCAAATTTCTATTATATTGCTAGTCTGTAGTGTAGTTTCCTACCCTATCATTAGTTGGTAATGTGGGTTTCTTATCTATCATCAGTCGGTAATTTGGGTTTCTACGAAGTATACAATTAATGTCGGTCAGGACCTTACTGAGTGCTGGCAGCTTAGGTGGTCCAAAAATGTAATGGAAAATTTTTTCCTCCTGAAATTTTCATATACGTTGCTTACAAATTTAAGCAAATCAAAAAAAAATGAATGCGTCTTTTTAAAATAATGTTTATAGATACCACAAGCCCCTCCAAGTTCAACACTTATTTTCCATAAGGGAAAAAGACGTTTTCGTGTTTTTTTTCAAATTGCTCAACTTATTTTCAACTTTTCCGTTAGAGTGACGCAATACACAAGTCAGTCTATTAAAAATATTTTTTTTAACCATTTATTATTATTAATAATAATATTCTCTTAGAATAATACTAGAAAGTTGCATTTTTTTAATTTGACACTTTTTGTTTATTTTGTAATCAGAGAGAGTTAATAATTATAGCTATCTTCTTCTAAAGTAATGCTGGATAGTAGCGGCTTTTTTTTAATTTTCCAGTATTTTCTTTTAAATAATGTTTATTGGGGCCAGATATTTAAAAAAATATTTATTCATTCGTATTCTTTAGCTAATTGTGAAGATTAATGTTGAGTTTCGACTTGATTCCGTAGCATTACGTCCCACACGTGGTGCTGGAAAAGGGATAGCGGTGCGACCTTAAATTATTTCTGCAACCAGTAACAAGAATGCCTTCTGACCCCCCATAAAGCCTTGAAAAGGGAGTAGGTGTGCATCCTTGCAGTATTTATGTAACCAGTCGCAAAGATTCCTTCTGATCCCGCATGAGGTGCTGGAAAAGGGGTAGCGGTGCGACCTTTCTTTTTTCTGTGAACAGTTACAGGAGTGCCTACTTACACCCAATAAATCGCTAGAAAAGGAGTAAGGATGCTCCCTTACATGACTTCTGTGGTCAGTCACAGGGGTACCTTGCTGTTCTCCATGAGGTGCTGGAAAAGTGATAGTGGTGCGACATTCATTATTCGATTATTCACTTCACAGAAAAAATTAATAGCTCGAAAACTATTTGAGCTATCGATTGCAAAATTTCAGATCCGTTTTTCTTGTAAAAAGGAACCCTATCGATATCTAAATTAAAAAATTATGTTCATCAAAAACAGAATACAATAATTTTAACCTAAAAAGAAATCTATGCATTTCTTTTTTGTGAAAAATTTCTTCAAACCAACAAGAACCCCGTCCATACAAAGAAATTCCGACAAGAGCTGACGCGTTTTTAGAACATAAAGTACCATTTGTCTAAATTAAAACAAATTTTGTATTATTAGTGTTGCTAACTGATGAAAGCTCAGTATTATTTCCTGGGGTTGCACGATTTTTTAATAAAAAAATTACTTTTTGAATTTATGAATATGGAATTATGGACAGTAGTAAAATTATTTTTAAAAATTGAGTTTCTTCTTTCAAATTTATTGTATATTTTATAATTAAAGCATCGACTGTTAGTTTTTTTAGTGTGAAATTGATCCTCGCGGAAAACGCGCTCGGTCTTTGTGTAATCCCCACACTTGTACACAGACTTATTAAAAGTAAAGATCTAATCATCGAGAGTTAACAAAAAAAAACACATAGTAATAAAGGGTATAAGATTAGAGGGGAAGGAGACGCAGAAAGGAGTGAAATAGGAACATGAGAGGGAAGTGAAGACAAAGTAGAGGATGTTATATGGAAACTCGGAGAGAAAAGAGAATGATTTGTCATAGGTAGATAGAAGGATGAAATTATGAGTTGAGGAAAATAGTGGAAGAGGAATGAAAAAAGGGAAGAAGAACATGGGTTAAATTTAGGAGACTACAGATAGACGGTGTATGGTGGACAGGCATAAAGAAAGGGAAGAATTAGTAAGAAATGAGGTACAGAGAAACTAGAAGAGGAAGGAACGGGAGTTAGGAAAATAAGAAATAGTAAGAGGCAAAAAGAGACAAAAAACGAATGTGGAAAAGAATAGAGGATATGTTACTGGAATATAACAGGATTGGACAAAAAGGATAGGGAATTTATGATAAATTTGACACAATAGGCTGTTGTAATAATGATGAAGATGTGGCTAGATAAAAAGGGATGGAAAAGAGTAAGAGGAAGATTACCAAGAGGTTTCAAATGGCAAGTTCAAAATAAAAACAGAAAGAATAAAAAGGGCAGAGCAGTGGGAGGAATGGTGGTGGGAGTGAGAAATGTATATGTTACAGGGAAACATAAGAAAGAGAGGAAATAACAAAAAGAAGGATTAATAATAGAAGAGGTAAAGATGAAAGGAGAGAAATGGAAGATAGTGGGTGTTTATATGAACGAAGATATGCAGGAGAAAGCAGAGGAGTTAAAAGAAATGATAAAAGAAAATAAAGAAGAGATTAGACTTATAATAGGTGGGGATTTCAATTCGAGAACAGGATATGGAGAAGGAAGGGCATAGGGTGAAGATGGAGGAAGAAAATAAAAAGATAAGGTACTGAATGAGGCGGGAAAGAAGTTTTTAAAGAGCCTGGAGGAATTGGGATGGATTATCCTAAACGAAAATATAGAGGGACATGAGCAAGGAGAATGTGCACGGCCAGGAGGAGAAAAGGAACGCTAATTGATTATGTGATAGTGGATGATGGGGTGAGAGAGAAGGTCAAGAAATTAGGGGTAGGTGATTATATTGATTTGAATTAATTTCCCTTAATAGTGACATTAGAGGGAGAAAAAAGTAATAGTAATATGCATGAAAAGGGGGCAAAGATAAAGAGTGTAGGAAAATAGGATTGGTCAAGACCAGGAAAGAAACAATTTCGAGAAAGGTAAGGAACATAAAAATGGGAGAGGGAAATCTGGACGAGGAGATGGAAAAAATGATAAGATAATTAAAAAGAGGATTAGAGTGCACAAATAAAAATGAAGTTAGTAACGAGGGGAATAGAAGTGGACGGTATGAGGATTGTAAAGAGAAAAAAAGGAGGTCAGAAAGGAATTAAGAAAGTGGAGAAAAAAAAAGTAATAAGAAAGAATATAGGAGAAAAAAGGAAGTCTTCTGAGTTGTGTGATTAAAAGAAAGAGGAAGCGAATCAAATGTTTCAGGATGAGACGAAGAAGGCTAGTAAGGAAGAAGAGGTATGGAAGGTAGTAAATAGAGAAAGAAGAACAAAAAGAAAAGGAGTGAGCCAAGGTATTGAAATGGTAGAATGGAAAGAATATTTTTTGGATTTGCTAGGAGGAGTAGAGAGAAAAGTTAGGAAGGGAGGAAAATATGATAGAGGAAGAGATGAGAAACAGGACATAAAAAGGGAAGAAATAGTCAAGTTGGTAGGAATAATGAAAAATGGAAAGGCACCTGCTATAGATGAGATTTCCAATGAAGTATGGAAATATGGAGGTGCAGAACTAGAAGAATATCCAAAGATAATGAGTAATCGAGTATCGAGAGGAGAGGGGTGGCCAGAGTTGTATAAATATTATAGGGATGTGACGTTGATGCCAATACTTTAGAAAGTATATGTAACTGTTTTGTCGGAGAAATTAAAGAAAGAAGTGGAGAAAAAAAGATAGAGCCAACGAATCAGACACGGTTTGGAAAAGGAATGGGGGTGGTAGACAACATATATGTTCTGAACTATCTAGTAAATAAGATGATTAAATGGGAAAAAGGGGTAATGATAGCAATGTTCGTGGACTTAACGGCAGCGTTTGACTCATTAGACCGAGGCGAAATAAAAAAGTTATAGTAAAAAAGAGGATAGGAGAGGGAATAATAAAGAGAGTATCAGAAATTTTTAGAGAGACAAAAAGTAGACTTGGAAGAAGAAATAAAGAGAAAATGTTAGGTAGAAGTTAAGATAGTAATAAACAGATATATACACTGGCATATGCAGTCGACAAAGTGCTGATGACAGTGGATGAAGAAGGGATGGTGGGCCTAATTACAGGATTAAAAAATTAGGTAGATAGATAATGAGGTTTAGGAAAGGAGGGCGAGAGAGAAAAAATAGACGGGGAGTTGGAAGGGGATAAAGATAGAAGAAGTGAAGGAGTTTAAATAATTGGGATATCTTTGCAAAAGAATGGAGATCATAGAGTTCATATAAGAGAAAAGATAGAAAAGCAGTAGGGGTAATGTGAAACAGATGTAGGGAATCGGAAAAAGAAGGTTAAAAAAAAATTAGAGAATGAGAATGTGGGTATTTGATACGCTGGTATGACCGGTATTAGGTTTTGGGGCAGAGATATGGGGATGGAAAGAGCGGCAAAGAGGGCATGGAAAGTTGAGAAGAAGTTGAGGGAAGGAAAGGGAGGGGAGATGGCGAGAAAGTGTTTGATAGAGGTAGAAGAGAGGAGAGGGAGGGCGATAGAAATAACGAGATAGGAAGAAGAAACGAGAGAGTTTTTGAATGCTAGAGATATAGAAGACGGGGCTAGAGTAAACTATGAAGAATTGTAAAAAAAAGGACAGGGAGAGACAATTAATAGAAAGATGGAGAATGATTGAGGAACCAATATACAATAAATGGTATATGATGATCAAAAAGGAAGATTTACGAAAATATGCAGAAAAGAGATATGGAGAGAGAAAGTGGACCAGAATAGCAAGATTTAGATTGGGAAACAAGATGAGAGAGGGGATGTATTGGGAAACGAGATGAGAGAGGGGATGTATTGGGAAACGGAAGAGAACAGAAAGTGTAGAATATGTGAATGGAAGGAGAAAACATGGGAGCACGTATATGAAGGATGTAGGAGAGAAATGGAAGATAAAGGAAGCTGGGAAGAGAATGTGGTTAAGATTCTAGGGGAGGATGGATTAGAAGAAGAATGGATGAAGGAGTTGGAGGGTGCTAGGGGAGCGAATGAGAGTGAATGAAACAATGCATGTGAAAAAATGGCAAATTGGAGGACAAAAAAAGTAAAAATATAAGGAAACGGAAGTTTCTTTCGCTCTCTCTCTCTCTCTCTCTCTCTCTCTCTCTCGTTAAAAACTCGTAAATTGCGCTATCACCGGAAATGGAGATAAGGAACTGGATATAAGACTTTATGTAAATAGTTGTAAATACTTGTAAATATTATGTTTGAGAATTTTTGTTTGTTTAATATGTAAGCAGAAATATTGTGAGAAATTGAAGACATGGAAACCCATAAGGAATACATTATGAATAAAGAAGAAAAAGAATTAGTTAATTTTTTATTGATTCATATTTAGAGAGCATTTAAGGAATAATTGGGAAATTTTCAAAATTAAATTTTGCAGCCACCTTGACAATGATATTCTTGCTAGTAATTTATTTGCCTTGCATTTCTATTTCTATTTCTCTTTTTATCATTGCTACCTTACGATGAATACATTTTTAAATTAAAATTTCATTATTTCTCTCAGAATACAACAATTTAGTTTAAAAATTATTCTTTTCAGTTGAAAATTCTTCTTTTTGGTATAAAAATTCACATTTTTTAGTTGAATTAAACTGTTATTTATTAAAAACTGAAATATTTTTTGGTTTATATCTCTGCTAATACATTGTTTGCTGAAATTTCATACTTTTTGTTAAAAGTTGCAAGGTTTGCACAATTTATTAATCATTCTTATTAAAAATTCAGCTAAAAACGCAACTGTTTTGTTAATAATTCATGCTTTTTTATTAAAAATTTCTCTTTTATAGTAAAAAGTTAATCTTTCTTCTTTGGAATTAAGAATAAACTTTTCCAGATGTAAATTAAACTGTTTTTGAAAACATTAGACTTTTGGCCTTGAAAATTTAATTATTTTGTCAAAAGTTCAACTATGTTGTTGAATATTCGTCGATTTTGATTGAAAGTTCAACTAGTGATTCGCACAAATGGTAAAAAATAATTTCTTTTTGTTTTCAGTTCAAATTTTCGGTTTAAAAATTAATCTCTTTTTGTAGAAAAATAAATCTTTTTTTTTAGAAACTTAGGAATTCAAATAATTGAATAGGAGTAATTGTTCTCGATACAAGGATTTTCCAGGACAGCTTTAACAAACAAACATTTTTTTCCTTCTGTAAACTTTTCTGGTAAAAAATTTCAAATTTTGATTTAATAAAATTGAAAGCATTTGTTACCAGTCTTACCAAACACTCGTTAATCTACTTACAACTGTTTTTTTTGCAGCAATTATTTGCTAGCTTGTTTTAGGCAATGAGATTTTCAAAAGCCATAATAAATTATTAAACTTCCCAAAATCTTTTTTTTTTCATATTAAAGGTAGTCCAAGAAAATATAAAAATATAAAACAAAGATATCAAGAAATATATTTGTGACGGACTTGAGCGATTTAAGATATCCTCTTATTTCATAGTGTGACAAATTAATATTGAGCTTTAACCGACTTTGTAATTGAAAATTTTATTCAAAAATAGTAATCATTATAAACTATTATTTACAATTAAATTTTATGACCTGAATATTTTGAATTATTATTGTTGGTGTTAGTCCTGAAATAGCAATACCGGGTGATAAAACAAAGAAATTGTAATACAATATTTGAAGTTATTTTTAAATTTGACAACTCTGAAATGTTGAACTCTACTCTTAATTTTTATCTTTTTCTTCTATAATTTTATAAAAAATATTTTAATATTATTAAGCAATTTTTATTTTTAATTTATTAATAATAAAAGCCTTAATAAAAGTACTTTACTGAGATAATTTTAGAAAAAAATTATTTTTCGAACTGAAACTGGAAAATAACTTTAACTGAAACTGGTCAACTTTTTGGCAATCACCCATAATTGCTTACTACGACATTCTGGTTTATGATCATACTTTAAAATAAGGGTTTAAATTAAGGTTAAATTTGTTAAATTAAATTAAATTTTGTTATAAAATTAATTTTTCTGTTAAATTACTTTGTTTCATTGAAACAAATTTATTCAGTTGAAAAAAGGCAGGTTATCGTTTCGGTTGTAAGTAGACTAAAGATTTTTTGTCAAATTTCTTTTCATCCAAAATTTTATAATAAAAAAATTTTTTATTTACATTTCATAAAATGTTGTTTCTTACTAACCTAGACTAACTAACTTAGATTTCAAAATCTAAAGTTGAAAAAACTTCCGACTAACCAAATCTATAGAAAGTAATATTTTTCTGAACTAAATTATAATTTCAAAAATTATGTTAAAAAAACTTTTTAAACTCACACAAATTTTTGTTCTACTTCTGGTTCATAAAGAAACTTGTTTGCTTGAAATAAATTTATTCCATTAAAACTAATTACCTTCGTAATAAAACTTTTTTGCGATTTTTTTGTAGAGTTAAAGAAATTTTTGCCTAATAAAAATAAGTCTTTATCGGAAACAAACTATTTCAGATGGAATTTTTAATTAATAAAACAAAAAAAGAAATATTTGGACAAGCCTTTATTGTACAAAAAAACAACAAATTATGTGCTAGTTATTCTAAATTTAAAAAAAACATAAGCTTAAGTGAACATACTTCGAAGAAAACATAAGCTCAAAGTAAAATAATTATTTTTACATATAATGTTTACTATCTGAAAAATCTAGCCTAAAATTTATTTTAGAATCCGTATTTAATCTTCAAAGATCTATTATTCATATTATTTGCATAATCTAGATCGAATTTTTCGGATATAAAATGAAATAAATTCATTTAAGCTTGTCATGCATCAGGACTTATATTACATATAAAATAATTCTTTTTTGAGTTAAAAAATGTTGTCAAGAAATGTGTTTTACTGTATAAAATGGAGATTAAATCTAAAAAACTTTATGTTCTATAAAAACTTATTTTTATTATCCAAACATTGTTTTAAGCTCCAGAAAAATATCGTAAAAACACTTTTAAGCAAAAATTAAAATACATCTTAAAAATTCGACCTCCTTTTTCTAATGTGTTGAATTTCTGTAAAGACAATCAAGAATCCAACGTCCAAATTTGGACAACTACCATAACCTGTTCCTTTTGTAATCTTAAAAAAGATCCTTTTTAAAAAATAATAAATTTCCTAAAAAAAAAATTTGTAGACAAAAATAAAGAAGTGGAAAGGAGAATGAGAGGCCAACCAACCAAATCCCCTTCTTTTTCTTTTTTTAATTTTTTTCGTATTTTTTTATTTCTAATAGTATCAAATCACAATAAAAAACATTTGTCAATAACATTCACCGGCGTTTATGAATGCATACGGCACTTTTATTAAGGTAAAACAAATTTTAGCAGGTAGAAACAGCAACCAAACAACAGACTACTGACTACAGGCTGCAGACGACAGACTACAGATTACAGACTGCAGACTAAATACTACAGACAACAGACTACAAACTAAAGACTACAGACTACAGAATACAGACAACACACAGACACCTTCGTAAAAATAGTTTTTTCTGCCTCAGGAGGTCTCAAAACGGGGAGACTTGGATGAGAATGTAAAAAAACACTTGTAATTAATATTCACCAACGTTTCGATACTCAAAAATCACCCTTATTAAGGTAAGAAAAATTTGAGCAGGTAGGAACAGCAACCAAACAACAGTTTACAGACTACAGACTACTACTACAGACTACAGACTAAAGACTACAGACTACAAACAACATACTAAATACTACAAACTACAGACTACAGACAACACACAGACACCTTCGTAAAAATAATTTTTTCTGGCTCAGTGGATCTCAAAACGGGGAGACTAGGATAAGAATGTAAAAAACACTTGTAAATAATATTCACCATCGTTTCGATACTCAAAAATCACCCTTATTAAGGTAAGAAAAATTTGAACAGGTAGGAACAGCAACCAAACAACAGTTTCCAGACTACAGACTACTACTACAGACTACAGACTACAGACTACAGACTACAGACTACAGACTACAGACTACAGACTACAGACAACATACTAAAGACTACAAACTACAGACTACAGACAACACACAGACACCTTCGTAAAAATAGTTTTTTCTGTCTCAGGAGGTCTCAAAACGGGGAGACTAGGATGAGAATGTAAAAAAACACTTGTAATTAATATTCACCAACGTTTAGATACTCAAAAATCACCCTTATTAAGGTAAGAAAAATTTGAGCAGGTAGGAACAGCAACCAAACAACAGTTTACAGACTACAGACTACTACTACAGACTACAGACTAAAGACTACAGACTACAAACAACATACTAAATACTACAAACTACAGACTACAGACAACACACAGACACCTTCGTAAAAATAATTTTTTCTGGCTCAGTGGATCTCAAAACGGGGAGACTAGGATAAGAATGTAAAAAACACTTGTAAATAATATTCACCAACGTTTTGATACTCAAAAATCACCCTTATCAAGGTAAGACAATTTGAGCAGGTAGGAACAACAACGAAGCAACGATGCTCTCCCTTTGATACCTGAGAGTCAAAACTCAGGCGAAAAAACATTCTCAGGTGTCAAAAGTAGAGCATTCTTGCTTCGTTGCTGTTCCTACCTGCTCAAATTTTTGTTACCTTGATGAGGATTTTTTTTGAGTATCGAAACGTTGGTGAATATTATTTACCAATGTTTTTTATATTCTCATCCTAATCGTTACGTATTGAGACCCCCTGAGTCAAAAAAATATATTTTTACGAAGGTGTCTGTCTGTCTTTAGTCTGTAGTCTGTAGTATGTAGTCTATAGTCTGTAGCCTGTAGTCTGTAGTCTGTAGTCTGTAGTCTGTAGTCTGTAGTCTGCAGTCTGTAGTCTGCAGTCTGCAGTCTGTAGTCTGCAGTCTGCAGTCTGTAGTCTGTAGTCTGTAGTCTGTAGTCTGTATCATGTAGACACGATAACGAAAAAAAGTTCGGACAAAAATTCAAAAAAGAGCGTATTTTCAAAATTATTTAAACCACATCTTTGCAAGATTCAAAAATTCTTTGTGCGGTCATTTATAGTACTCATAAATTCAAACAATGTATTTTAATGACTTTTTTCCAGAAAAAGAAAGTTATCAGATTCAGAGCATTTTCAATATAAAAAAAATAAATAAAAATTGAACATTCTAAGCCAAACAACGCCTGATATGAAAAAAGTCAAGAGAAGAAAAACGTTGCTTTTTGAAAGCCCCACATGATTATCATAACAACTTTTCTAATTTGGTCGAAAAGTAAAAAATTCAAAATTTGATCGTACCAAAAATAATAAAAAAAAATCCATTTTGTCGTCAAACTGTGAACGAAAAAAAAAAAATAAACTAAAATTTCGCGCCATGAAAGGATCCACAAATTTGTTATTAATTTTGTTCGATAGGGCGTTTATTTTTTTTTTATTCATAATGCGCATTTTTTATTTTATTCGGAAAAAACAATAAAAATTTAAAAATTAAGTTGTTGATAAACCATACAAGCTATAAAAAAATAAATGAGAAAAGTTACTCTTTCTAAAAATACATAAAACTCATTCAAATTTTTCATGAATAATTTTCGATAGAGCACGTACTTTTTTTCGAAAAAAATAACATTCAAAATCAAAAAAATGAAACTTGTTTGAATACATTTTTTTCAATAATTTTTTTTGAAAAACGGCACAAGGTATGAACTAAAATTAACAGATAGAAGTTATTCACCCAAAAGGATCTATAAATTTGTTATTAATAACTTTTAGATAAGACAAGTAGATTATCTTTAAATTGTAGAAAATAATATCAAAAATAAAAATAAAAATTAAATTGTTGAAAAAGGACACGAGAGACGAAAAGAAATTAAAAGCCAAAAGTTGTTTAACCAAAAAATAGCTACAATTTTGTTATGAACTCTGATTATAAGAATATATAAAAATCAAAAAATCTGCATTGGATATAAACAAATTAAATTTATGGGAAAATAACACAAGTTGCAATAGAATATTTAATAATAATTTTTATTTTATTAGAATGCGCATTTTTTTAATTATAAAAATAAGACAATGAAAATTCTTGTGTTCCAATACTAATGCATATTATGATCGGTAATAGTATAAATTTTATGAAATGATATACATGTTTTAAAGTGCCTAAGAATAAAATCAAATGCAAAATAAGAAACAAATATTAAAGTTATCATTAAAAATAAGATTTAGACCAAATCGAGTGCAAAGTACGAGATATATGATGAGAATGTGTTCGTTAAAATCGAAGGAGCATTAACAAAAGAGAATTCACACTCAAAAAATGACACTTGTCGATGCTTTGATCTTTAATTTTAAAATCCTCCGGACAAATATTAGAAGGAAGGGGATTAAGTTGGATACCTTCTCATTTTCCTTTCCTCTTTTTTATTTCTGTCCAAACCGTTTTTTCTTTTTTAGGAAAAGTTTTTTTTTAAGAGGGTCTTTTCTCAAACTACAATAGAAACATCTTATAGTGGTTTGTCAAAATTTGGTCATTGAATATTAAATAGAATTTCAAGTTTGATTTAAATCTAACTTAAATTTCTTAAATTCTACTTTTTCTAGTTCTGATTTTTGGCACCAGATGGTAAAAATTCTCAACTACCACTGCCAATTAGAGCAATCACAATGCAGGGGTAAGTCTCGAAAATTGGACCTAACTTTACTCAGAGTTTGTCCTTTTCTCTCTGCTCTCCATCAGATTATTCTCCTTCTTTCTGATGTTTCTTTTTCTCCTTTTACCCTTATTTTCTATATATTCTCCTTATGCTCCTTTCCACCTTTCTCGACTCGGACGTCGCGCCCTGAGGACACGATCCCGATCTAACGCGATTTGCATAATTCCTGTTTCCCCGCCCAAGCGTTCAGCTGCTCAATTATTAGCTGGAATTTAAGACGTGTTTAAGAAAATAGCTCGGGTCCGGTTGCTTTTTGCTTCTGCCGATTTGAATTTCTTGCGTCGCGCATACGAGCTTGTCACTGATTATGGAGACGCGTATCCAGGCGTGCGTGCAAAGAAAATTTGCCAAGACGTCTCCGTATATCCACGACTGTTCATGATCTTACTTGCGTCATTCTTACACGCAATCTGTCGATATTCGATATTTGGAATTCTTTGTTCGTGGTCGGAATCGAATTCTTTTTTTCCCGAACGATTTCGTTATTTTAAGAGAGTCCTTTAAAAAAAAAGTTAGTCAAAGTGAGCAAAATGCATCTACGAAAAACGGGTTTTTAATTAATTTAATGTGGTGCATAAAATTTTTTACTTTAATATTCTTATTTTACGTAAAAAATTCTCGATTCTCCTCTCTCAGCACTTCTTTCTATCCTATCCTATTCCGGTCCTATCCGGTCCTATCCGATCCTATATTATCTTATTTCTCTTTTCCTACTTTCATTGACCTATTTACCACCACTCTCCTTATCATCCTCTTTTACTTTCCCTCCCTTTCATTTTCTCACACACTTCCCCTATCCTACTTCATCACTGCTTCTCCATCACCACACTTCATTCGCTAACATCTCCTACTTGCCGTCCTCTCACTTTCCCTCCAATCACTTCCTCATCTCTGCTCTCCCATTCTTTCCCTCGCCACTCTAATACTACACCTATTTCTAATCTACTTCTTCTCCTCCTCTCACCTCGAGGGAAAAATTTCATACTTGAAGAAACTCACTCTTAAAAAAAAAAACACTAATCAATGTGGGCGACATGCAGCTACAAAAAACGGGTTGATAACTTATATAATGTGGTATTTAAAATATTTAACTTTAATATTTTTATTTTACGCAGAAAATCCTTGATTCTCTTCCTCTATAAACACTGCTTTCTATCCTAACCGGTCATATCTTATCTTATTTCGCCTCCCTTACTTTCTTTGACCTATTCACCACCACTATCTTCATCCTCCTCTTTTACTTCCTCTCCTTTTCATTCCCTCAAACACTTCCCTTCTCCTACGTCATCTGTACTTTCCCATCACCACACTTTATTCTTCAACGTCCCCTACTTCCCTCTTTCTCACTTTCGCTCCAATTACTTCCTCATCCCTCTTCTTCCATACTTTCCTTCCCCACTCCAGTACTACACCTATTTCCCATCCCCTACTTCTCCTCCTCTCCTCTCATGGAAAAAAAATTCATACTTGAAGAGTATCACTCTTAAAAAACAAAACACCAATCATTTGGGGGCGACATGCAGCTACGAAAAACGGTTTCGTAACTTATATAATGTTGTATTTAAAATGTTTAATTTTAATATTTTCATTTCACGTAGAAAATTCTCAATTCTTTTCCTCTTTCAGCACTTCTTTCTTTCCCATCCGGTCCTATCTTATCTTATATGTATTGCCTCCCTTACTTTCATTGACCTATTTACCACCACTATTCTCATCCTCCTATTTTACTTCCCCTTCATGTCATTCCCTCACACACTTCCCTTATTCTACTTCATCCCTACTTCTCCATCACAACACTTTATTCTTCAACGTCCCCTACTTCCCTTTTTCTCACTTGTGCTCCAATTACTTCCTCATCCCTCTTCTTCCATTATTTTCCTCCCACTTCAGTACTAAACCTATTTCCAATCCTCTACTTCTCATCCTATCCCCTCCAGGGAACAAATTTCATACTTGAAGATTCTCACTCTTCTAAAACAAAACACCAATCAATGTGGGGGACATGCCGCTACGAAAAACGATTTCATAACTTATATAATGTGGTATTTAAAATAATTACCTTTAATATTTTTATTTTTCGTAGAAAATTCTCGATTCTCTGCCTCTCTCAACACTTCTTCCTATCCTATCTTATTTCGCCTCCCTTACTTTTATTGACCTATTCACCACCACTATCCTCATCCTCCTCTTTTAGTTCCTCTGCTTTTCATTCCCTCACACACTCCCCTTCTCCTACTTATCCCTACTTCCCCATCACATTATTTTCCTCTCCACTTTAGTACTACGTTTATTTCCAATCCCCTTCTTCTCTGCCTATCCTCTCCAGGGAAAAATTTCATACTTGAAGGGTCTCACTCTTCAAAAAAAACAAAAAAAAACACCAATCAATGTGGGTGATATGCAGCTACAAAAAACGGGTTGGTAACTTATATAATGTGGTATTTAAAATGTTTAACTTTAATATTTTTATTTTACATAGAAAATCCCCGATTCTCTTCCTCTTTTAACACTTCTTTCTACGCTATCCTGTTCCTGTCATATCCGGTACTATCTTATCTCATTGCGCCTACCTTACTTCCATTGACCTATTTAGCACCACCATCCTCATCCGCCTCTTTTACATTCTCCTCCTTTAATTTCATTACACACTTTCCTTCTCCTACTTCATTCCTATTTCCCCATCACCACACTTTATTCTTCAACGTCCGCTACTTCCATTTTTTCACTTTCGCTAAAATTAATTTCTCATCCCTCTTCTTCCATTCTTTTCCTTTTCACTCCAGTACTACAGCTATTTCCGATTCCCTACTTCTCCGCCTATCCTCTCCAGGGAAAAAATTTCATACTTGAAGAGTATCACTCTTTAAAAACAAAACATCAATCAAAATGAGCTACAGCTATCTACAAAAAAGGGTTTCGTAGCCTATTTAATGTAGTATTCAAAATGAATATCTTGTATATTTTTATTTCACTTAGAAAAATCCCAAATCTCTTTCTTTCTCACCTTGTTCTCTTTGTCTTATCCTGTTCCTATCCGATTCCATTCTATCTTATTTATTCTCCCTTATTCTTGATCTCTCAGTGCGCTAATTATCACTATCCTAACCTTCCTCTTCTCTAATTCCTCACCACTCAATTATCCTATTATCACTTCCCTTAACTTTCCCTTACCTACTTTCCTACTCCCTCCTTTCTACTTCCCGCTTTGTACTTCCCCACCCCTATTTACTTGTATAACCCCTGTCCCTTTCTTTTACTTCGCTTCCCTTAATTTTTGACACACACTTTCCCTTCCCTACTTTACCACTACTTTCCTGCCTCCACGGTTCCCCTGTCTACTTTCCTCACCATCTTTGCCTTACGTCGCGTGCCCTCACTTCTTATCCAAATACTTCCTCATCCCTCCCCTTCCATGCTTCCCTCTACTTTCCAACTATATAAATTTCCCATCTTTTACTTCTCCTCCACTTCCCAGCTCCCATCACTTTCCCTACCTGCAAATTTTGTTTATTTTTTTTCGCTGTCCTAAAAAATTTCGATTTTATTGTTTGCATAATTCTGCACTGCAACCCTTTAACATTTTACGGCAGAAGTCTTTTCCTACTAATTTATGCTGATCTGCAGAAAACATGGACTCTTTTTAGGGTTTCACTGCTGCTTTCTTTTGTAATTGTAAAATAAATTATAAGGGTTTAGTTAACGTTACGTAATTTCAGGATAAACTAATCAGAAACCAGTTAGCGTTAGGGGGCTTCCACAAACGACGAGACATATTTGCGGGTGATTTTTGACCTTTCTCCCCCCCCCCCCTATGCGGCCCGTTTTCCGACTATTTTTTTAATTTTTCACTCTCGTGTGGCACAAGGTTGCACCTCCCTCCCCGAGCCAACAAATAACGTGATTTATGGAACACCCTTTACTAAATCTTTAATCTGGCAATAAACCTTGCAATTTTGAAATAAAAAATTCTCAATTATTATAATCAATACAATCAATATATTTATCTCGCACTTCGCGCTCGGTATTGTTACTTCTCCCACATTTGTGCACATGTCTTTCAAAACTAAGGGTCAAAGCATCGACAAATATAATTTAGTGATTGTGATTTCTCTTTTGTTAAAGCTCTTTTTGCTTTAACGGATACATTTTCATGACGTAACTCATCCTTCGCACTCTTTTTCGCCCGGAATGTGAACTTTTCTACATTATGTTTAAGTTTATTATATCAAATGCATATTATATTTATTTCTGTACCGCGAGCTAAAAATGCTTTTTAAGATATTGTATCGAATCGATATTGTATCGTTTCTTAAAATAATTAATTTTATTTTTAGTATCTTTTTATAAAAAGAGCTTATATAAAATTTGTAGATCTTTTTTGTTTGAACAACTTTGAAAAAAAATGTATGCGTCCTTTCTAAAAATTATGAATTAAGAATTTGTAGATCCTTTTTCGGTGAACAAATTTTGTCATTTTTTTCGTACCTTGCTTCTTTTTCAAAAAAATTTTATTTTTTAATTTTTAATTTTGTTTTTTACAAATAAAACAAAACTACGCGTCCCATCAAAAATTGAATTGTATCAAATTTTTAGATCTTTTTTGGGTGCATAATTTTTGTCTTATCATCTTTTTTCGCATCTTGCATAGTTTGGCCGCAAAATGAAATTTTATATTCTTTTCTGTGCTGACAAAGTCTCGTTGCCCTAAAATGTTTATTTTCGTTTGTTTTTTGGAATTTTTTAAATGCTACAACTCCAATATATTTTTTATTATCAGAAGAAATCTAAAGGAAAAATGGTTTGTGTTTTTGAGTACTACTGACGCCGTATATAGAATTATTTAATGTTGAAAAAAGTGGTCTCAGAAATTTCGAAAATTCTCCAGCTTTTTGAACTTTCATCCAAAATGGCTGAATATCGAACTTGACCTTCAACTTAAGATTTTAAAAGAGTATACCAAAAGCCAATCCAATCCGTTAACTCTCTCGGACGTTATGGTTCTAACAAACTTAAAATCTACAGGCAGACACATAGCGAACAGACAGACACATTCGAATATTTTTTGAATTCAGAGGGTCACAAAACATGGATATTTGACAAAACCGGAGTCAAGGTGTCAAATTTTACACAAATATAATATCTTCTCTGATAAGAATGTAAAAATTTAAAAACCCTCGCAAAAATCTGCTTCCAATAAAAGTTCCATAGTCTGGTAAAGCTGCAAGCATAGAGGAGTATTAAAGGGGGTCATAAAGCAGAGGAAATATTGATAAAAATAAAAGAGGTAGGAGAAGCAATATATGATAAGTGGGGTAATTTTGTGTGGGGAGGGGGTGATATTGGTGGAATAGCAGAAGGTCAGGCGAGATTTATCAGGTAGAGGGGATTGTGATAGTATTGTAAGATGAGGGAGTGACATGAGATAAGCGATATAATAGATTTTTGTCAAAGAAAGGACTAACGATAATCGTTAGAGAAATAGGTATAAAGAGAAGAGAGTATCATAATGTAGAAGAATGTTAACGGGAAATACAGAGATGACGTTGGAGGGCTGTAAACGGTAGTAGAGAAAAGCATGAAGAGCCTGTGGTAGGAAAGGGGAAGTAAGGAAGTGTGTGTAAGTACGGAAGGGAAAATATGGAAACGGCGGGGAATTTAAGGGGGTAGTAAGGGGCTGGTATGAGAAGAGTAAGGAAGAAGGGTGACAGGAAAGTATAGGTAGGGAAAGTAAAAGAATTAAGGGATTATTAGAGGAATTATAGATAAGTAAAAGAAAGTGAGATAAATTGATGAAAGGAGAAGTAGGACAGGCGAAGAGAAAGTAAAAAAGCGTTTACGAAATGAAAAATAGAAAAAGACGAGGTTGTAACAGGAAGAGAAGTAGAGAGTTGAGTTATAGAAAAAGTAAAAAAAAGTATGAGAAAGTCAGAAATTAAAGGAGAATCAATGAGGATAGTTATTGAAGATAGGGTATTGAGAAAGTAAAGGAAATTGAAAAAAGACAGGGTATATAAGTGAGGTGATGTGAGAGATAGAAGAGTAGGGAAATTAGTGGAAAGGGAAGTAGAGGTTGTGAGTAAAAAGAAAAAGGGAAGCAGGCGGGCTTTGAGAAGGGGATAATTCTGGGTAGCACGGAAATAGGGAAGAAGTGAGCCTGAAAAGTGTGGGTAGAGGATTAAGGAGAAGTGAAGAAAGAGTAGAGATAGTGAAAAGAAGTGAGAAGAAGTGAGAGGAAGTATTTGAGGGAAGTAGAAGAACTGAAAGGTAAGTAGAAAATTGATTAGGGAGTGTGGGCTGAAGAATGGCGGGCAAATGGAGAATTGGTTGTTGTTAGAAAAGTGAAGGAAAGTGAGAGGAAGTGAGGGTAGACATCTATAATGAAGTGAGTGAAGGGAAAGTATAAAAATTGATCAGAGGGGAAGTAGAAGATGGTAAGATTTGTGAATGAGCAAAACTTACAGGTGGAGTGAGAGGTGGATAATGACGATTAAGTGAGGGGAGGGGTAATAAGAAAGTGAGGATAACTAGAGAAAAGTAAGTGGGGAAGGAGACTTAGCGAAAGGGTGGAGAATTGATAGGGGTAAGGGGGGGGGTAAAATTTTTTTTTGAAAACAAAACAGTTTTTTTATAAACTATTCATATACAAAAAATAAGTATCATAAAAAGATGCTTATTTTTCGAAACAGAATTTGTTGATCCATAGATGTCCGCTGACTTCAAGAGTAACATAAATGGTCTCAATACACATTGTAGAGAGTGATTGCAGCAAAGTGAATAGGAACGTCAGGCCATCGATCAGAGTGTATTACCGACGCCACACACAGGCATGCTTCGTGGCTGACTGGCTAGTGGGAATGCGCCCTAACACGTTACATCCAATTCTTGGGTTCTGAGACACACGTATCGCTCTCAGGAATGTGATTCGCGATGCACTCACCGATGCGAGATTAATGGACGATATCGGGACGGCACGCCAAGGTGCGCGCACCTTAATCAACGAAATTGGAGAGCACGTAAGCCTGACACTGACATTGGATGACTTCTCCTTGCACATGTATAGGGTGGACATTAGCCAATCAGTAACCCCTTGGACATATTTCACGTCCTCAAAAGAGAATTACTGTCTTTTTTTATAGGGGCCGTTCGAAAACTAAGTCACGCTATTTCGAACACTTTTTCCACCCCTCCCATTATTCGCTACAGTTCATCGCACAAAGCTTGAATTCTTCAAGGTAAAGCTACAAATAAAATTTGATAAACGCCTGAGATAAATATAATGTCAAATATAATTTTTTTTATTGTTGATCTTAGGTTTCTTGACCAGGAAATATTTATTATTAATTTTAGATGTTAATTTTGTTTGTCTACTGGTCTTAATCAATATTATTAAAATATTGATATATCTTTAAGATTGTGAAAAAATGTCGCTATCTCCTCTGGGATTTGAACGTAGAAGCTTTAGATTTTCGGTCCGATGCTTTTACCAAATGAGCGACGAAGAAACGAGAAAATTTTTTTCAGAACCCCCTTACAAGCTAAGATTTTAGTTTTTTTTAGCAAGATTTTAGCAAGATTTTTCTTTTTCTAATCATGAAAATCATATTTTTATTGTTGATCTTAGGTTTCTTGACCAGAGAATATTTATTATTAATTTTAGATGTTCATTTTGTTTTTCTGCTGGTCTAAATCTATATTATTAAAAGTCTAA
The DNA here is from genome assembly GCA_010014905.2 of Druon quercuslanigerum. Classification (NCBI taxonomy): domain Eukaryota; kingdom Metazoa; phylum Arthropoda; class Insecta; order Hymenoptera; family Cynipidae; genus Druon; species Druon quercuslanigerum. Next base: position 23,280 of record JAAAKG020149750.1, read on the forward strand.
ATAATTAAATGATTATTATCTCTCTATTATAGAAAGAAGGTCCTGGGTTCAGATCCCAGCGGAGAGACATTTCATTCACAATATTAAAGATATACCAATATTTCAAAAATATTGATTTAGACCACTAGGCAAACAAAATTAACATCTAAAATTAATACAAATATAATATTTTAACAGGCTTTATAGCCTAAGAAGCTAGCTCTAAAAATAAGGGAAGTGGGTGATTTTTTACGAAAATAAGGGAATAATAGTGGAGTTAATTCTTTTAAATGAAATTAATGTTTAGTAGGATGATCCAAAAATAGCATTAAAAAGAAGAAAAACCATCCACAATTTGATCCAATTAAATGAGATCTTGTACTCCCTTATCGAGGTCAAAGGTTGAACTCTAAATATCTTTTCTGCTTTGATAATTTATGTTATTTGGCAATCAGGGTAATCAATTATTTAATTTCTGATATTAGCTAGTGTTTATTACTAGTGAAATAATTGTCTGAAAAAATGAGAAAAAATCTACATCGGCCCGGATATGAACCCGCAACGCTCTTAATGAGTGTATCTTCAATCAATTACGCTACTGGGGCTATCTTTACTAATTTCTTGCTTACAAAAAAATGTTATGGTCAATATTAGTCTAATTTTTAAAGAGTAATTAAAAGGTGAAATTTAAAGTTACAGAAAAATTTTCAATCCATTTTGGTGCATGGATTTCTTTTTTTATATATTTTCTAATAATTAATTTTGTATTGCTCTTCACAGCAAAATATAAAATAATAATGTAAATGATTTAAATAATTCCAAAACAATTTATGAGATATCAATAAATTCGCATTTAAAATATCTACAAGCCAGAATGCATTAAAAGACCTAATAATTTTAATTAAATTTGTCATAAAAAAATTGGGCTAAAATTATCGGAACCATTTTTTTCAGCACAAAAGCAACGACGATATTTATAGTTTAATCTTTGAACTCGATAATGTAGTAGAAAATTCTATCCAATTGTATTAAAATTTCTAAACTATTTTCATTTTTTTTTATAAAAAAACAAGAATTGCCACAAGGTGGCTTTCCATTAAAAAAAAACAATTTTAAATAATTTCAAAGACAAATTCAAACTTGACGATTTTTGGAACAATCTTACGTAAAGGTATAATATTAAATTAAATGTTTAAGGATTAAGATTTCAAGTCTAAATATAATGCATTGACAAAAAAATAGTTAAATTTTTAAATAAAAAAGATTAATTTTTTATCAAAAAGTTATAATTTGTCAAGTTAAAAAATCCAATGTTTTTGAAAAGAGTTAATTTTAAAACCTGAAAAGATCAATTTTCAACCAAGAAAAAATTCTCATTAAAGTAATGAATCGAAAATCCATTTGAATTGTCGAACAAAGAATATAACTTTTTGACGAAATTTTTAGACAAAAGTTAATTTTTTAATTCAAAGAGAAAAATTCTTTATAGGAAAAAGGGTAAAAAACACTTAAATTTCCGACAGAAGAATTAATTTTCTCACAAAACGATAAAATTTTCAAGAAAGCAGTTAAATCTTCAACTAAAATGATAAATCGTCAACCTAAAAAATAAATTTTTAAAGAAAAGGTTCGAAATTCAACCGAATATTTTCAATTATTTTTATTTTTCATTTTCAATAAAAAATAAATCACTTTCAACGAAAAATGTAATAATTGATATTTCAAGCAAATAATTATTTGAATCTTAAATGAAAAACAGTGAAAATTATCGAAAAAGGTTAATTTTCAAGAAAAAATATAATAGTCGATATTTCAGTAACAAATCATTTTGATTTTTAATCTAAAAAAAATTAATAAAACCAAAAAAGACCAATTTTCATTAATGTGTTGATTTTTTACAAAGAAAGATTTTTCAGTTAAGAGAGTGAAAAAATTCAAATATAATGGTAAAATTTTTAAACCAAGAAAGCTAATTCTCTGGCAAATATTTAAATTTTAAAATCAACAGAAAAAAACATTTTACAAAAACGTTAATTTTTAACCAAATAGTTCAATTTCTTCCAGAAATAATGGAATTTTAGGTTTACTTTTAGTTCCAATATTTCAATATGAACAAAACAAGAAACTTTAACATAAAAACACGAATATAAGAAAAGCTGATTTTTTAAGGCAAATATTTGTATTCATAACTAAATAGAATTAACTTTAAATCGTAAATAGAAGATAAATTCTTAAATGCAAGCATGATTTTAAAATATAAAAAAAAGGTTTACAAAATAGTTAAATTTGCGTTTAGAAAAAATAATTTTTAACGACAAAAATGTAATTTTCAATATAATTGTTGAATTTTCAGCCATAGAGGTGGGCCTTCAAATAATAAAATTAATTTTTAGTGAAATAATTTAGTTTGCAACTACGTACTTAAATTTTTAAATTAAATTATATTTAAATTAAATTGAAATTTTCTACAAAAAAAACTATTTTTTAACAAAATAGTTTAATTTGCGATAAAGCAGTTAAATGTTCAATAAAGATGATTTATTTTATAACAAAAAAAGGCTAAATCACTAGAAAAAACAGAAGTTTTAGAACAAATTGTTTAAATGATTAATTTTTTGCTATGAAAGGCAAATCCACAAAAAAATATACAAATTTTGAAACAGACTGTTAAATTTTCAACTAAAAGCGATAAATATTTAACCAATAATGGAATAGTTACATTTTCTACTAATAAAACTATTTCAAATAATAAAATGATTTTTTAATGAGATAGTTCAACCAAAATGAAGATTAATTTTGTACAAAAAAGACAAATTTACAACGAAATACGTAGCAGTAATATTTGCGTTTAGAAAAAATAATTTTTATCGACAAAAAGTTAATTTTTAATATAATTGTTGAATTTTCAGCTATAGAGGTGGACCTTCGAATAATAAAATGAATTTTTAGCAACATAATTTAGTAATTTTACTTAAATTTTTAACCAAGAAGATTAATTTTCTACAAAAAAAAACGAATTTACATGAAAATATATCAGTTTATAACCCAATTATTGAATTTTTTAATAAAAACGATGCACCAAAAAAAATTTTGTAATAAAACAGTTAGCTTGCAACTATTTTTAACAAAATAGTTTAATTTGCAATGAAGAAGTTAAATTTTCAATCAAGATGTATTTGATATCAAACAAATATTAATTCACAAAAAACATAAATTTTCGAACAAATTGTTTAAATGATTAATTTGTTTGCGAATAAAGTCAAATCCACATCAAAATAAATAAATTTCGAACCAGATTGTTGAATTTTCAACTAAAAACGATAACTTTTTAACCACCAATGAAATAGTTAAATTTTTAATTTATCAATTCTAAGCCTTAAATATAATAGTAGACTTTTCTATTAGAAATAATTAACTACCAACGAAAAAAAGTTGTTTTTCCTTATTGACCTTTTTTTAAACTCAGTTTAATTTTAGAAAAACAGGCGAAAAAAAGGAATTCGTTAACTTCAAACATTTCTTTAAAAATTCTAATTTAAAATAAATTGAGTTCGAAAAAAAATTCTACCAAACAATTGATTTTTTTCCAAAACCGATAACATTTTTTCTCAAAACAGATACATTTTTATTTACAAAATTTTTTGGACTAGTTGAATTTTCTTTGTAAAAAATATTCAGTGGACTTTTTAAGTTCACAATATGAATTGAAAAAAAAAAGTTTTCATGAAAATAATTAAATCTTTAATAAAGAAAATAAAATAAATAATTTTTTTAAACGTTTTTATTTAATTCTTACCGCATTTAAAACGTACTGAAAAGTAAAAATAATTTTTAACGACAAAAATGTAATTCTCAATAAAATCTTTTAATTTTCAACCAAAGAGACGAATTTTTAAGAAATAAAATAAATTTTTAACAACATAATTTATTTTTTAACCCCGCATTTTAATTTTGAAACAGGAAGAGTAATTTTCTACAAAAAAAACGAATTTACATGAAAATACATCAATTTTCCACCAAATTATTGATTTTTTTAATAAAAACGATGCATCAGAAAAAATTTTGTAATAAAACAGTTAATTTGCAACTATTTTTAACAAAATAGTTTAATTTTCAATGAAGCAGTTAAGTTTGCAATCAAGATGATTTTTTTATACCGAAAAAAGACAAATTCACAAGAAAAAGCTAAAATGTTCAAACAAATTGTTGAATTTAAAAAAATCAATAAATAGTATATTAAATAATAATATAAATATAAAAATATATTTATTGTTTTGAATAAGTATAATAATAATAATAAATATAAATAAATATTTCAATTTTCTACCACATAGATGGTTCTACAAGTAATAAAATAAATTTGTAACAAAGTAGTTTTACTTTCAACCAAGCAGTTAGGTTTACAATCGAAATGATTAATTTTTACGAAGAAAGGTAAATCCAAAACAAAATATACAAATTTTGAACCAGGTTGTTGAATTTTTAACTAAAAACGAGACACTTTTAACCAATAATGAAATAGTTAAATTTTCATTTTAAAAAATTAATCTTGAAGTTAAAGTTAAAGAATTTTCAACAGAAATTAATCTACAACAAAAAATACAAATTTTGAACGAAGATGATTGAATTTTCAACTAAAAACGATAAATTTTAAACAATAATGGAATAGCTAAATTTTCATTTTAAAAAATTAATCATAAACTAAAATTAAAGAATTTTTAATAGAACTTAATACATAACAAAATAGTTGGGCTTTGAATTTTTCAATAAAAACAGTCAATTTTCAACCAATAATGGAATTGTTAAATTTTCAGTTCGAAAAGGAAATTCTTATATAAAAAAAAAGAGTATTTTGGACCAAATATTTCAATTTTCAACCACATAGATGGTTCTAAAAGTAATAAAATAAATTTGCAACAAAATAGTTTTACTTTCTTTTTTACTTTTTTAACTAAAAACAATAAATTTTTAACAATCATGTAGTCGTTACATTTTCACTTCAAAAAATTAATCCTAAACTAAAAATAAAAGAGTTTTTGAAAGAACACTTCAATCTTTAACCAAATAGTAGAATTTCAACTAAAAACGATTAATTCAAAACCTTAAATGTAATATTAGACTTTTCTATTAGAAATAATTAACAATCAACGAAAAAAAGTTGTTTTTCCTTACTGGCCTTTTTTTAACTCAGTTCACATTCAGGCTAAAAAAAGATAATTTTTTGAAAAACAGGCGAAAAAAAGGAAATTCTTTAACTTTAAACATTTCTTTAAAAATTCTAATTTCAAATAAATTGAGTTCGAAAAAAAATGTGCTAAACAATTGATTTTATTCCAAAACAGATAAGTTTTTATTTAAAACATTTTTCGAAATAGTTGAATTTTCTTTTTGAAAAAATTGAGTGGACTTTTCAAGTTCACAATATGAATTGAAAAAAAAAGTTTCCATGAAAATAATTGGCTGGGTGTCGATACTAAACATATGGAATCTACACATTGTACAGCTCTACACATTTAATTTACTTTTTACACATTTAATTTAATTTAATTCACACAATTAGTCTACACATTAAAGTCTGCACATAATAACTCTGCACTTTAATTTTTTTGAATTGTGAATTTCGTTATCTGATTACTCCACACATTGAAACTGTGCACATTAAATTTTACACGTTCAACTGTGCAAATTAAATTATGTTTATCAGTTTATTATAAATAATAATTCATGAATAATAATAAGTTTAATTGTAAATTATAAGTTTACAAACAAATTATCTGCAAAAAAATCACCTTTTTATTTTCCTGTGAATGCACCACGTCTATACTGTTTTATGCAGATAAACATTAATTAGGAACAGTGTCTATAAATGATATTTATATAGTAAATCCCTGATCATTGAAATTTTTCCCATATACTCATACCGTATTTTTAGTAGTTGCAATCCGAATTAAAGCTGTAGGTCCCCCTTCATGCACTTAATTGCAACCTAGTATGTGCATAATAAAGTAAAAATAAACCAGGTTAACATTTTTGATATGTCATATGTTATAGGCATACGACATCAGCGCACTAAGTAAACATATACAAAAATTACATTCAGTGATGCTATATTTTTCCGATGCATGTTGGCCTGCTGTACTTAAAAATTGCTGTAAAAGATTTGTGTGAATTAATTAAATAGGAAACCACGACGTTTTTAAAAATATTTCGGTTCACTCTACTTTAATTACGAAATTTGTCATGAAAATTGGCACAAATATTCGTTGCATATTCGATGATGCTAACGTTGATACCTTATGAGAGTTATAGAATTTTCAAAATAAAAAAAAAAACTTAAATGAACATATGTTAAGCCAAACAACGACACAAGAGATGAGCAAAATTAAAAGTGAAAAATAGCTTAACCAAAAAATATTTACGAGTTTGTTATAAACTCTGATTATAAAAATATATTAAAAGTAAAAAAAAATAATTTTATGGAAGTAGGGCACACGATACAGTAATATTTATTTACCAACACTTTTTGCCTAAATTATATGTACATTGAATATGCACAAACAAAATGTATGAAAAAACGACACAAGTTACAGTAAAATGTTTACATATAATTTTTATTGTGATAGAATGCGCATTATTTTAATGATAAAAAGAATACAGTAAAAATACTTTTGTTCCAATACTAATGCATATTATGAATGGTTATAAAATAAATTTATTAAAATGATATACATTTGTCAGCGTGGCTAAGAATAAAATTCAATGCAAAATAAGAAACAATATTAAAATAATAATGAAAAAGAACATTAGTACAACATTTGAAGTATACCTTTGGCGTTTTCAGCTGTATTATATGTTTATGAATCGATATCGATAAGTTTTAAGTACTTGATGCCCTAAGGCTTTTTTTACTAATTACAAAAATTTCGATTCTCCAAGTAATTCAACACAATTTAATACAACAGTATTAATGTGTAAAGTTCATTGTGCAGAGTTTTAACGTGGAGAGTTTATTTGTGTTGACTTTAATGTTCGATCTTTCCAATTTTCAAGTTTAATGCGTACAGTTAAATGTGCAGGGTTTTTGCTTAGAGGCTTTAATGTGCAGTTAATGTTATAGTTCTAAAAAATTCGTTTATAAAAAGTTGTCGAGTTAATCGTCGAGACTTGCATCTGTAGACTTAAATGTGTAGACTCGACGTTTACGCTTAATGTGTAGAGTGCATGTAATGTGTAGATTCGATATGTGTAGCATCGACCGGGGCCCCAATAATTAAATCTTTAATAAAGAAGATAAAATAAATAAATTTTCTTAAACGCTTTTATTTAATTCTTTCCGCATTTAGAACGTACTAAAAAGTAAAAAATAATTTTTCATCACACATGAACTCATGAAAAAAACTGTTTCTAATAGTCTTATACCCTCGGACGGCTTGCCTCTCCCGAAAATGCAACAGGTTAGTTCAGACTCTCGAGATGAACTGCTTTGCTCGGAAACCCTAAAAAAAAGAAAAAAAAAGAAAAAGGAAACAAAGTATAAATAAAAAAAAAATAAAAAAAAGTGGATGAATACCAAGCACGCACTTGCTCCTGTCGCCTCGAACTCTGTCTCTGTCTCGATGTATCCAAAGAGTGAAGATAAATACGCAGCCCCGCCAAAGAACCTCAATGCGAAACGTCTCTCGCGGTAGGTTGCCTCTGAATTTCTTATTTATAAAACGCATGAAGGTAATGCAGTCTTCCACATTTCAGCAACAAACGCATGTGGCGCGTCAGTCAAGCGTGAGAGACTGCACATATCGTGTAATATGTTATTGTGGAGTGTAAAGACCGCCAATGGCTTGATAAAGTTGTAAACTTCTTTTCTCAAAATAAAAGGCAACAATTTAATTAATTAAATTCATTTTTAATTGAATTTAGTGGTCTTAAGACGGAAACGGAAATATTTAAAAATATTTCAGTGTCCTAGATTTAAAAATCTTTTTAATCTTGTCAGCTAAATTAAAATTTAAGAAATTTAAATTAGATTAAAATATAAATTAAAAATCTTATTTAACGTCCAATCATCAAATTGATAAAAATTCCTGTAAAAAATAATGAATGAATGAATCCTGGATGAATCCTTTTTTGGATAACCTTAATACGCGTCGTCCTTGTATGATTCTCTTTGGTCTCATTTAGTACATTTTTAATCCTCTTTGAGTCTCTTCAAAATTTTTTCAGTATTTTTCAAGTTCTCATTAACACCTCTTATAATTTCTACAAAATTTCAAGTCCGATTTTAATACTCTAAGAACTCAGCGGTAATTTTAAATTCGATTTAGAGATTTCAAATGTAAAATTATTGAAACTAACATTTAAAATTAATTAAAATATGAATAAATAACTATTTTTAAATATTTTAAATTATAACTATTTATATAATATTAATGAGAGCATGCATTAAAATTTAATGCATATT
>JAAAKG020149761.1:0-31713 GCA_010014905.2 Druon quercuslanigerum
GATAGAGACATTTTTTCACAATCTTAGGATTTATCAATATTTTAATAATATTGATATAGACCAGTAGACAAACAAAACTAATATCTAAAATTAATATTGAATATTTCCTGGTCAATAAACCTAAGATCAAAAATTAAAATTTTTTTTATCCCTGAGAGATTCTGAGGCGACTTGATATATGAACCTGTCTGATTTTAAATAGAATCGATCTGCTCATCTTCTTTCAAAAATTTAGTGTTTTTTTTAATTGAAAGAAATGCAGTTTATCACTAAAAGCCAAGATAAAAATATTACAAACAATCTGTACCGAAACAGATATTTGAATATAATAATTGGCCTTTGTCAGACAAGAAAATTATTGGATACAATTTTATTTTTGCCATAGTCATACAATAATACCAAATCAATAAGATACATAGTATAAGAAAAATTATGAAAAAGAATATGAAAAATAATTAATATAATTAATTCGAAGACTCGTTGTCATCTCTCTGCATTGAGGATTTAAATCTTCGGGCTCTGAAGCCTTCCCAGTCCTTGGCATTCGCAAGAACAGATCCTAGAGCTGATAACAGGGTTTGCTCGGTGGCCTTATTCCCAGTTACCTTATCGACGTGGTTCTTTAAAAGGACATCTGGAACAGAGAAGTTTAATTTTTCATTTATTGTAACAATAGTGCTATTTATGATAAAGGTTCTAAAATATAAGTCCAGATATTATAAGAAGTTAAGAAGAAGTTTTAGTAAAATAATACTAAATTATCAGGAAAAAAGTTATTTAAACAAACAGTTTTTTAATTTTTCGAAAAAATAATCAAGATTGCTGTCTTAATTTGGATTAGCGAAATTTTACTAAGACCTAGTTACATCTCGTAGTCTCCAGGACTTTCAGTCGCCGAAACTTTATCTTATAAATCACAACAAAATTTAATTATTTGCTTAGCTGCGACGTTTTTTAGTCTCACTTTATGTTTTGTTAAGATTTATAACATGATGTTTCGGAGACAAAAGGTGCCTGGTTATATGCCCCTCGACTATATGCCCGGCGACTAGATGCCCTGCCCCGGCAAGGTACAGTAAATTCTCACAAAGCGCCCGGTGCTCGCGACTGAGGTCCTCACTAAGCGCCTCCTTAGTAATGCCACGCCCCTAAGCTTCGGCGGTAAATATCTCTAAGACGCATTGGCGGACTTTTTGAATATCGTCTCACGCACGCGCATCTAATTCCAAGCTCAAAGCACTTTCCGAATTTAGAGGTAATGGAAGGGAGAGGCACTTATCGAGAGAGGCTCTTGGTCAAAGTCTACTGTATTTGGATCTGTGGAAATTCACTGAATATCACTAATCATTCATTTAAATTCCAGTAGACTTCTACTGCTTTGACAACATAAAAAGTTACTAAAGTTACAATGAGCATAAAGAAAATTTCAGTAACATTTTCTACTGAAATACCAGTGAAATACGACTGAAATTTCAGTGAATAATCGCTGATTTTTAGTAAAATTGAACTAATTCTCAATAAATGTTCACTGCTTCGAAGTTAGAGAGTATGAAATCAATAAATCAGTATACATAATATCAAATCTTACTTATGACACATTTGCAGAAAGTCGTTCCCTTCAGGACCAGTTTGTCCTTTACTGGTTTTACAGCTGTATAGTTTAAGGCAACATCTCGGGACATGTATTTCTTCATAATGGTCACCAAAGTCTTTGTTGCAATGTGGTTCCTGTCGAAAAGGTCGAGTAGCGAGTTCATCTAGAAAAAAAATTAAATTAAAATTAAAGTTAACTCGACAAAACGTGTAAAATTATTATTATGAACTAAGTGATTTTCAAAAATTGAAAACAAAAAAATTTGATATTTTAACTTAAGATTCAAGTTAACTTATGATAATTTAAGAAATGTAAAAAAAAGAATTTTACACTTTACTTTAATTTTTATCACACTAGGCTATTTGCAAATGGATTAGAATAGTCACAAAAAATAAAATAGAATAAAAAAAATCCAGCCGCTTTGCGGGAACATTCTCATCGAATGCTACGCGCGCGGCTCGCTTCGCTCGCAAGTTTGAGCGCGCCTGGGGCGCGACTGTTGGTTCTCGCGCTTCGCGCTCGATAATGTATTACTCTTGCGCTCCGCGCTCAGTCTTTGCATATTTCCACAGATTTTTTAAAACTAAAGGTCAAACCATCGACAGCAGTAATTTAGTGATAGTGAATTCTCTTTTGTTGAAGCTCCTCCGGCTTTAACGAACACATTCTCATCAATCTGATTGATTTCCATGAATGTATATTATTACAATTAATAACATGCAATCATATTAAAACAAACGTTGTGTTATTGACTCGTTTAAAAAATGCGCCTTCTTTAAAAAAAAATTTGCTATTAAACATTTTAATGCAACTTCTGTCGGTTTTCAAAAACTGAATTTGCTCATTTCCAATTTTATTTTTACGACTTAAACGTTACACACACGGCCTACACATCAGCATTACCTTTTTCTAACTTCTATAATTTTGTTAATTTTATTAATTTTTTAAAAATGTTATCAGGTTTTTTAAAAAGTAGATGTTTTCAAACACCACACAAGATTAAAAATAAGTTAAATAAGCAAAGTTTTGATGAGAATGTGCCCATTAACCGGGCAGATTTTTACACTTTTAATGTTATTGTTTAAGAAAAAAATGAAAACTACACATCCTATCAAAATGTCACTAATAACAAATTTGTCGATATTTTTTAAATTCACAATTTTTGTCCAATTATCATTTGTCGTATCTTGCATAGTTTGACTGTAAAATGGAATTTTTAATTTTTTTGTGTTTTTTGTGCAATAAAAATTTTAATTTTCGATTTTCTAAAAAAATTCGAAAAGAAGTTGTGATAGTCTTGTCGGCTGTGTCAAAAGAAACATTTTTCTTTTCATTGCCTTTTTTTCGTATCGTGCGTTTTTAGGCTGAAAATGTTCATTCTCGTTTCTTTTTTTGGATTTTGAAAATGCTATATCTCTGAACATTTTCCTTTTATCGAAAAAAGTCATTATGATAAAATGTTTGCCTTTGTGAGTACTATTAATAATTGTAAAGAGAATTTTTGAATCTTGAAAAAAAGTTGTCTCACAAATTTTTAAAATTTGCTCACTTTTTGAATTTTTATCCAAAATGGCTGGCTAACGAACTTGACCTTTATTTTAGGACACTAAAAGAGTATGCCAAATGCTAATATAATCTGTCAATTCTTTCGAAAGTTATCGTGCCAACAAACTTAAAATCTACAGACGCGCGCGCACACACACACACTATTTCAATTTAAATATTTTTTGTTTTTGAAAAAAAATCCATATTTTCTGGACAAATATGTGACACCACAGATTGTAATACCTGAGCGCATCTTTTTCAAAATTAAGTCCAAAGAACGGACAATTTCATCTGAAAAAAATTATTTTGCAAAAGTTATGAAAGTTAATTTAGATTTCAAAATTTGAGAAATTCCCAGATGGGTTTTTGGGCATGGTAAATTAAAATATTTTTCTGTTTCATTTTGATTAAATTATCTTAAAATCCGTATTAAAAGCTTTTCCCGTCTACAGTATTCCTCTCTTCTAGTTCACTTTTTGTAATCTATTTTAACAGTATATTGTGCACTAAGAGGGAAGTGAGACTTTTTACGTCGAGTTAAAAATTTTGTTGAAATGGTTTATAACTTCGTAAATTATTGGTAATCCATAAATTTACAATAAATTCCAAAATTTCTGATATTTTCGAAAATTCGAGTAATTTATGATAATATATCATCGAATCGAATAATATTTATCGGATCTGTCAAAAACTTTGTCAACTTAACTCAACTTTATAGGCATCGAAAGGGACTGAAATCCTGCATGTGTTAAAAAAATAATTTTTTTTTATTTATAAGAATAAATAAATAAACTTACGAATTTGTTTCTGGCAATCGGATTAGCTCTCAGAGTTAAGTCAAAGTGCTCAAATTCTGTCACAGATTTGAAAGGCAAATTGAGCGAGTATTCCTCCATGAATTTATCCATCGCGTTTGCTTCTTTTGGTTCCATTTCTACCACTTCGATCTTCGACACAAGTTGTTGTTGACCCTGTTGTATAGTGTCCAATTGAGCCTTGATCTTGATCAGTTCCCTTACTACGAACTGCTTGAATCCTGAAATTAAAAAATTCAATTGTGTATTAATTATTCTATTATTTTATTTATATTCAATGTTCTTTTGTTTAGAGAAAACCGTAGCGTGAAAAATCGTTCAGAAATTAAAAATAAATTCGGAATTATTACCAGAATTCCTCGTTTTTGTTTAGTTTTATAAGATTTATAAAAACGAGAATTTTTTCGAAGTCATTTAAAGTTAAAACCCCATAAAATTGGATAACAAATAAGCAACATTATATACACAATGATAAAAATAGCATTAGATGTTTTTTTTTAAATTTAAGAATGAGTAATTTTCTCAACTTATTTTGGTCTCGCTAAAGCTAAGTATATTGTTAGATCTACGCATTCCAATCTCTCCACAATTCATAAGGGATGAAAAATAATTCTTTTCAGCGTTAGGCTGTTTTTTTCTATAAAATTTGTTTCCTTTTTCGAGCCAGCCACGCAACGGTATTTTCGATAAATAATTTAAAAAATAAAATTTAATTACTTAATTAAATTAAAATAATTTGTGATCATATTTAACAGATTAATTATAATAATTTGTAATCATATTTACCAGATGAATAACGACTGTCATCGTCTTCTCCCATTTTGGCCCGTTTTCTCTGAGAATCCGGGTGGTCATCTTCCAAAGCGAACTCCCTTGCAAGGATTGTAGGTAATTCGGAAACAGAGAAATCGACGAACTGGAAGTCGGCAAGGACATTCGTAGAAGATTTTTTCGGTTTATCTAAAAAAAAAAAACAAAAAAAGGGCGTTAAATCTGTACATATATTATATCTACTAGATACTTAAAGATTAAGAAGGAAGATAAAGAAAGATGATGTTAGTAAGAAGTATGAAAATAACCCAATAAAAAAATATTTCCTGTAAAACAAAAATTAGGTAGAAGTTTCTAAGGTTAATCAAAGTCTCACTTGATAGTGCTTTTTATTTCAAAGAGAATAAAAATCATACATTTAATAATAATTTGGAAAATTTTCTTCTGACAAAACATATTTCTTGTGTTTTTATTTAATAATAATGTTCCAGATTAAAATTCTTCTGCAGTCATATTTTCGAACAATCTTCAGCTTTCAATTGTAAATATACAGTTTAAAAAAAATTTTTTTTTTTCATCAAACTGAGATTGTATTTTCTGAAACAAAAAGTATAGGAAATGATTAATAAGTATTAATCAACATGAACAGATAATATATAACAGGAGAAAAAAGGAAAATTAGGACACAGAAAAATATTGGAGAGCATTTAAAAAAAAAGATATTTAGAACAAAATTAGGAAACATCTTTATTATCAGGATGTATTGCTCTTTTGAATAACGTTGTGTAATTAGTGTAATTAGTAGGGAGAAGGGGATGGAGAGTTAATTAAAAAAAGGTGTCCAAGACAAAAATAGGAAATAGTTTTATTATCAGGAAGTATTCCTATTTTGACTGACACTGTATTATCTGAAGAAAAAAAATTTGAAAAATGATTAGTAAGTATTAATCAACATGAATAGGCAATACATCACAGGAGATACATCACTACGCACCTAGGCTAATGCTGATATTTGGTACATAAGGTGTGTTGGAAAAGGTCCTCCTGGAGTGTGGTATTTGTGTAGAAACAGAAAAACCGTCCTTTGGATTAGTTGAAAGTATCATATTTATAAATGGGAGAAAAAAACAGAATTAGTATGGCTAAAATAGTGGTAAATATAGTGGAGAATATTTGTTGAGAAAGTATGTTTAAAACGAAATTAGGAAACAGCTCTATCATCAGGAAGTATTCCTCTTCGATTGACATGGTATTTTCTGAAACAAAAAGTATTGGAAATAATTAGTAAGTATTACTCAACATGCATAGGTAATAAACAACAGGAGAAAAAAGAAAAATTAGTACAGGGAAAAATAAAGGAGCGTATTTTTAGGACAGTGTGTTTGAAACTAAGTTGGAAAATAATTTTATTTTCAGGATGTAATCTTTTGACTGGCACTGTATATTCTGAAACAAAAAGTATAGGAAATTATTAGTAAATATTAAAGTAAATATTAAAATATTTTTAAAGAAAGTATATGTTTGCAATAAAATTAGGAAAGAGTTTTATTTTTCGAATGTTTTTCTATTTTGGCTGATCTTGTATTTTCTGAAACATTAATCAACATGAACAGGCAATATATCACAGGCGAAAAAAGGGAAATTACTACAGGACAAAATAGTAGGAGGTATTTTTTAAGACAGTATTTTTAAAACTAAATTAGAAGATAGTTTTACTTTACGGATGTATTACTATTTTGAATTGCACTGTATTTTCTGAAACAAAAAGTATAGGAAATTATTAGTAAATATTCATAAACATGAATCGGCAATATATCACAGGAAAAGAAAAGAGAAATTGCTACAGGGTAATAGAGTGGAAAATATTTTTAAAGAAAGTATATGCTTGAAACAAAATTGGGAAATAGTTTTATTTTTCGAATGTTTTTCTATTTTGGCTGATCTTGTATGTTCTGAAACAAAAAGAATAGAGAAAGATTATTAAGTATTAATCAACATGAACAGGCAATATATCACAGGCGAAAAAAAGGGAAATTACTACAGGGAAAAATAGTGCATAATATTTTTCGAATATGTTTAAAACTAAATTCGGAAATAGCTTTATTATCAGGATTCAATCCTATTTTGACAGACACTGTGTTTTCTGAAACAAAAATAATAGAGAAAGATTAGTAAAAATTAATAAAAATGAATAGGTAATGAATAACATGAGAAAAAAGGAAAAATCAGAACAGGGAAAAATAGTAGAGAGTATTTAAAAAAATGTAGCGGACGAAATTAGGAAATAGTTTTATTACAGGATGTAATCCTATTTTGACTAATAAAATATTTTGCCAAAAAAAAAGAATAGGATATTATCAGTAAGTATTAATCAACTTGAACAGTTCATATATCACACGCAACAAAAAAGAGAAATAAGAAAAATAGTAGAGTGTGTTTTTTAAGACAGTATTTTTAAAACTAAATTAGAAGATAGTTTTACTCTACGGATGTATTACTATTTTGACTGGCACTGTATATTCTGAAACAAAAAGTATAGGAAATTATTAGTAAATATTAACAAACATGAATCGGCAATATATCACAGGAAAAGAAAAGAGAAATTGCTACAGGGTAATAGAGTGGAAAATATTTTTAAAGAAAGTATATGTTTGAAACAAAATTAGGAAATAGTTTTATTTTTCGAATATTTTTCTATTTTGACTGACTCAGTATTTTCGTAAAAAAAAGGATATTATCAGTAAGTATAATTCGACTTGAACAGGTAGTATATCACACGAGAAAAAAGGAAAATAAGTACAGGGAAAAATACTAGATCGTATTTCTTAAGACAGTATTTTTAAAAGTAAATTAGAAGATAGTTTTACTTTACGGATGTATTACTATTTTGATTGGCACTGCATTTTCTGTAACTAAAAGTATAGGAAATTACTAGTAAATATTAATAAACACGAATAGGCAATATATCGATGGAGATAAAAAGGGAAACTAGTACAGGGAAATATAGTGGAGAATATTTTTAAGGAAAGTATATGTTTGCAACAAAATTAGGAAATGGTTTTATTGTCCGAATCTATTTCTATTTTGGCTGGTATTTTCTTTCCTGAAACAAAAAGAATAGATAAAGATTAGTAAGCATTAACCCACATGAACAGGCGAGAAACCCCACAGGCGAAAAAAAAGGAAAATGAGTACAGGGAAAAATAGTTTAAAGTATTTTTTCAAAACAGTATGTTTAAAACTAAATTCGGAAATAGTTTTATTATCAAGATTCAATCCTATTTTGACTGACACTGTGTTTTCTGAAACAAAAAGAATAGAGAAAGATTAGTAAAAATTAATCAAAATGAATAAATAATGAAGAACAGGATAAAAAAGGAAAAATCAGTACAGGGAAAAATAGTAGAGAGTATTTTAAAAAAAGTATCGGACAAGATCAGGAGATAGTTTTATTATCAGGATGCATTCCTATTATGACACTGTACTTTCTAAAACAAAAAGTATAGAAAATTGTTAGTAAGTATTGATCAAAATGAATAGGTACTAAGACTTTTTCAATTGAAGATTTTTAAATAAAATGCAGATGAACTGAAAATTTCAGAATTTTTAACATTCATAAATTATAGAATTCGACAAATTAGATGAGGTTCCAAAAATATAAATCCACCTTAAAATTTTTAATACTCTAAATTAAGAAACAATCAATTAACTTTCAAAATGTTCCAAATTATATTATAAGGTCATTTCAAACTAGAAACATTAAAAATTTAAAAATTATTTTTTTTAACTTAAAAGTTCTTAAATTAGAATATAAATTATTTTCATTGTAAATAGTTTAGGCATCCCTGAAAACCTTAAAAATTTTATTAAAAAATCTTAAGAAATCTAGAAGTTGTTTAAAATTTTTTTCAAATTCAAAATTAATTTTGAAATTATTTCCAGCGAATTTGAAAAAATTTCCTTCAAATTTTGATTTGTAAATAACAATAAAAAACCATTATTACTTTTAGAAAAATTAGAGTAATTTTAAGAAATATTTATAAGTTCTAAAAAGATTTAAAATTGATTTAGAACTTGAAATGATATCAGATAATTTAAACGAAGTGTGTGTACCGAAAAAATTCGACTATTCGCAACGAAATTTCGGTGCAAATGCCCACAACCTAATTTAAAACAACATGTAGATTTTTGCAGATTTCAAACAAATAATTTAGGGGATTTCTAAGAATTGTGAAAGGCTTCAAGAGAATAAAAATATTTTTTATATTTTATATTATATATTATATTATAAATAAAAACATTTTCTCAACATCATATTAGGTTTTAAATTTATTTTGAATCTTGTAAAAACTTCTAAATATCTCTTAAAATTACTCTAATTTTTTCTGCAAATAATAAGTGATCAATTATTATTTCTACATAAAAATTCAACAACTTCGCTTAAAAAATTAAACTTTGTAAAATAGAACAATACACATTTTAATGTTAAAAGTTTAAAAGCTTTTCGAAATTTTAACAATTCTAAGCTTTCTATGCCAAACAATTAAGTTTCAAATTGTTAACTTTTAAATATTTGGCTTCAATTAACTCATATGAAATTAACAGTCAAATATTGCTAAATATTAAATAATTTTTTTTTCTTCATTAAAAAGTTTCAAATAACCTGGGTTAAAAAGTAAATTATTTAGATTTAAACAATATTTTTTAATTAATTAAAAGCCTTTAATTACGAATATATTATAAATAAGTTATTTTGAAGTTGAAAATGGTTTATAAAGTTTCAATCGCACCTTTACATGTTTTTAATGACCAAGACTTTCAAATTGAAACAGTAACAATCTGGAAATTCTTAAAATTTGAACGACTTTAGAATCGTTTTATGAAGTAAATTATTGTTCAGTTTCTAATACTTAAAATACAGATCTATTTTAGAAATTATTTATCCGTTTATTTATATTTAAAGTAGACAAATTAATACGGTTTTTTATCAAAAAATTTCAAATTCAAACGCTTTTAATTGTTAATTGTATAAGTCTTGAAGACTGCACTTTAAAATTCTTTGAATTAAAAATATAGACTTAAAAATAAAAATCGAAAATTAAGATTTCCTAAAGTTATAGACTTTTTATTAACGCATTGATATCATAATGATTAATATCATGATATCATAATTAAAAAAAATATCAATTCAACTAATTATTTTAAAAACTGTTGAAATCGAACTTGACAGATTTTGCTTATTATAATCTGTAAAATTCCCGTTTTTTCCAAATCTGAGAAAATTCCCGGTCATTTATCGGTTTTCCGGTACAGCGGCCACCCTGAACAATGATAATGGAAACGAATCGCAAACGCTCGAAAGTTTGAGCACGCCCCACATTTGTCCACAGTCCTTTTAAAACTAAAGGTGAAAGCATCAACAACAGTAATTTGGTGATTGTGAATTCTCTTATGTTAAAGCTCCTTCGGCTGCAACGAAATTTGAAACAATAAGGGGGCAATGAAAACAAATTAGATTGCCTGTATTAAAATAAAAAAAACTATTTTGTTTTCATTTATTAAATTGGTATTTTCCTAAAATAAAAGTGGTATATGTTTTACTGAGAATTATCCAGAAAATAAACTTTTTACTGCACTAAAGAAGGAATCAGATAAAATATAAATTTTAATTTTTGAGCAGGTGAAAAGTGGATCCTTATCCAAAAAAAGATCATTCAGTACATTTGGTATTAATTTCATCATAAAATACTATTTGCAATCGAAAAATGTTGTTTTATTTATTTCGGATCATATATTTTCATATATTTCGGTTCATAGAAAAAAATTTCTTCAATTATAGAAATTAATTCAGCGTAACAAGTCTTTAATATAAGCTGCAAAATATTTTATTTTTTTGAACAAACGTATAAGAACAAATTCCATATTTAAGAAAAGTAATTGATCTTAAAATCGATGGTGGGTAAATTTACCCTCCCGGAGCTTAAAAAGTAAAATTAGGTATTATACAGTGATATTCGCCAAACGTGACGCAAGATATGTAAGCATTGCATGTAATGCTAAAAAGACTTTGTTCACCTACGTAACATTTGAAATTTCTATACGGAAAAAACAGTTTTCGAAACTCTAGTTGACTGTACAAGACTTTAGGATTGGTCAAAAATTTATAAAAATATTTTACAATATTTATTACAAGATTCAAAACAATCCTAAAAATAAGGAATAATTTCAGGATTGCCTTGAACTTGTAACAAACCTTCTTATAGATTTGTGGTATATTCTAAAGTCTTGGATAAAGCTTAGAAAACTTATCTTCCCGTATTAGGATTAAAGTTTTGCGTACCTAATTATTATTACTTATTGAGATGTTTTGAAGAAATATGTTTTGACAAGTGGGCTTTTTGTATCGACTTATAAGAACAGTAATCGCAAGTAAATTGCGATTTGACTCCTCCATGCACGGCACGTTCATGCCGAGTTAAGGAATCTAAGTAACTGTAACTTCGAAAACACTTATCACATTGAAACCTCTCATTCAATGCCTGAAAGTTTGTTTTTTGATGAACGTTTACTGCATGGCGCCGAAGGTGTGTATTCCGTTTAAATCGTTTGCCGCAGAATTTACATATGAACTGTGGCATGACGTCGCATTCTAATTTTTTGTGACGAGTTAAATTTGCTGCCCGGTTATAGCTTCTCCCACACTTTTCGCATGTGTGCACCTTTTGCGGGCTTGATTCCTGAATATTCTCCTTTTTAATATCTGCGGTACGTAATTTTGTCTCATATTGTTCATCGAATTCCTGATTTGTAACAAGTTCTGGATCTGAAAATTTATCACAATATTATTTGCGATTTGTTATTTTGTAGTTTTAATTTAGATATTTCAATTACAAATGTAGTCATACCTGGAATTATTTCTTCCTTAATTTCCAATGTTTTGTCATTTTCGTATTCAAAACACATTACAGTTTGAAATTCCATTTCACCGCAGTGAACAGCAGAATATGATGCACCACTTGGTCTTCCTTTTAATTTTTTCAAAACTGTCTTCAAATTCATGGTCTTACCTGAAGCACTCGGTTGATCTGAAAAATTAAAACAAATTGATTAGTAATTTCGAAAGATTAACTCTTTATCCTGTAAAAGGTATTAAATTAATTAAGAACCCATGTACAAATGCTTTACATTACCATTTTATTTGTCTACAACATTTTTATCGTATTGTAAATTATCCCCGGAAATGATCTGCATGCTTGCTGTTTGAGCTGTAAGTTGCTAATGTTTATATTATAAAAATCCGGGGACATTAGCAACAGTTTGAGAAATATGGATGTACACGATTTCCGGTGGTACTGGATGTTCGTAGAAAGGGCCTATAATTTTGTACATTGAGGCAGGTAGGGATCACCAAAAGAGCATGCAGTTAATTTTGAATAAACTATCAAATAAAAGGCAGTGTCCACAGAAAAATATTTATTTATTTTTAACAAACAATTAAGGTAACAAGTCCAGATAACTTTCATCTCTTGATAATTGAGCAGTAACACTTGCTACTAAATCAAAAATAAAATGGTCATCAATGAATACCTTCTAATACCTACATATCCTATCTTTTTTATTAAAGAAAACATATGTTAGCAAATTATATATTTAAGAAAAGAATTTCTTGGCGATATCGATGACAAAATTTATTTTTTTGGAACCTTTAAAGAAGAAAATTGAGTATTATGTATTGATTTTCGCTAAAAGCAAAATAATGATTTAAGTTTCGCGATACGTCATGTCATAATCATTAGTTGAGATTTTTTGAAGTAATATGTGTTGACAAGCAACCTTTGAGTTTAGTTTTGTGACCGCAAATGTAGTTTTTAATATTTTTCACAATTATGCTTCGTTCGCGATGTTTTTCAAATTGAGGTTGATATGTTTTGCCGTAATATGTTGGGACAAGTTACTCTTTTCTTTCATTTTCTGGCCACAATAGTCGCACATGAATTGCGGTTTGACTGCTGCATGTTCCAAACGTTTATGTCGATTTAAAGAATGTGAGGAACTGTAGCTTCGAGGACATTTGTTACAATTGTACTTTGTTTGCAATTCCTTCAAGTTAGTTTTCTGATGCACGCGATCTATATGGCACCGAAGGTGCGTATTCCGTTTAAATCGCTTGGTGCAGAAGTCACACCTGAACTGTGGCATGACGTCGCATTCGAATCTTCTATGACTATTTAAATCTGATTGCCTTTTATAGCATCGTGCACATTTTTCGCATGTGTAAGTCTTTTCCAGTCTCGATTCCTGAACCTTATCCTTCATACGGGTAGGCAGTTTTTTCTTACCGACAAAAACATCAACTTCTCTTAAATCTGAGTTAGACTCTTGATCTGAAAAATTAATAAAGAATGAGTTGCAATTTTTTATTTCATAGTTGCGGGTAGATATTTTACATTCAAATCTATTCATACATTCGATGTTTTCTTCCTTTATTTCCAAGGTTCGGTCATTTTCGTATTCAATTCTGCAATTAAAAGTATTGGCATCAGAAATATTGCCAGAGGGGATTTCGGTAGTTATAAAGTTTTCGGTGAACTGCTTTCTTGCAGAAAGACGATTGTATTGTTCCCTTGCTTGTTTCCAAAAAACAGGTTTAAATTCCAAGAAGTCAACGCAGTGAAGAACAGAATATGGTCCACCACTTCGGCTTCCTGTTGATTTCTTTAAATCACTCCTAAAATTCTTCGTGCTAGTTGAAGAACTCGGTTGATCTAGAAAATTATAACGTAAAAGATTCAATTAGTAATTTTTAATTATTTCAATCCTTATCCTGTAGCAGATATAGATTTAATTAGTAATCCAGCCACAATCAAATTATAATACAAATTTTTCTACAAAATTTGTATCTTATTAT
Organism: Druon quercuslanigerum; assembly: GCA_010014905.2. NCBI lineage: Eukaryota > Metazoa > Arthropoda > Insecta > Hymenoptera > Cynipidae > Druon > Druon quercuslanigerum. The sequence continues at coordinate 13,634 of JAAAKG020149761.1, forward strand.
AAGCTTATATAAGTGCCCTATTTTTTAAATTAAAGAAGGTAGGGACCACTAAAGGCACATGCAGTTAATTTTAAATCAATTTGTAACTGAAAAGAGTCCTTACAAAAAAAATATTATTTTATTTCTTAAACAAAATTATGGAAACGAGTTCAGTTTACTTTTGTCAGTTAATGGTTACATAATACACAATCATACCTATGCTTTTTCAAAATCAGTAAAAGGTAATACAGCTTTTTCACATGGATTGGTTAATCTTCTGAAAATTAAAGTTTATTAAACCCGAATAATTATTACTCCAAATTTTTTGCGTTAATGTGTGTTTGAATATAATTGATCAGTTTAGTTTTGTGACCACAAATATCGCAAGTTAATCGCATTTTAATTGCTACATGTTTTAAACGATTATAAGAAAATGAAATTACGTAACTCAGTGTGATCCATCTTTGAGTTAGCTCTATGAGGAACGCGATCAATATGGTAATCATCGTACATTTTATGTTTAAATCGTTTATTGCAGAACAGACATACAGACGGTGGCCAGGCGCAGCATTCAAATATTGTACGATCAGACAAAATTTCGTATATACAGGTTCAAGCACACTTTTCACATTCGTACTTCTACTTAACATGGCGCAAAATAATATTTTGTTTGCTTCTTTGTTTTTTGATGCACTTGAATTATGTGGCGCCGAAGGTGTGTATTGCGTTTGAATCGTTTGTGGCAGAAGTGGCATTTGAACTGTGGCATGACGTCGCATTCCAATCTTTTGTGACGATTTAAATTTCCTTCCTGGCTATAGCTTCGCCCACACTTTTCGCATGTGAATTTATTTTCCGGTTTGGATTCCAAAAGTCTGTTATTCCTGTTATGAGTCTGCAGCTTGTTCTGAGCAGCAAAAAAATCAGATTCTCTTATATCTACTGCATCTTGATCTGAAAATTTAACAAATCATCATTTTCAATTTTTGGCTAAATGGTTTTAACTAAGATACTTTAATTACAAATCCAGCTATACCTTGGATGATTTCTTCCGTTATATCAGAAACTTGGTCATTGTCGAACTCAATCATGTAAGTTGAATTTATGGCATCAGAATTATTGCCAGAAGCAGTAGTTGTGTATTTTTTGTTTATCTGATCTCTCGCGGAATGTAGGTTGTGCTCTTGATTCTCATGCGTCCAGAAAACAGTTTCGAATTCAACAAATTTACCGGATTGAAAAGCAGAATATGGCCCACAATCTGGTATTTCTATTAATTGTTTCGAATCACTCTTGAAATTCTTAGTATACCTTGAGGCACTGTGTTGATCTAGAAAATTATAACGTAAAAGATTAAATTAATATTTTCCGATAATTTGAATCCTTAACTTGTAGCAGAGAAAGATTTAATTTTATTAACCAATACACAATAAAATTACATTACAATTCGTCTACAACATTTGTGTAATATTACATGTTTGTTGGAATGCTCTTTTTTACAAGGAAGATTGGGACCAAAAAATGAGCATGCATACACGAGAGAAATTTCGGGAGATCATCATTGCTCCCTGATTTTATGACGCTTTCGCGCGAGAACTAAGATTTCGGAATCCTTGCATTTAAAGCATAAGCCATGCTTTTTTGCTCTCAGGTCTCGAATTCTGTGATTTGAGATCATAGAGTCCGTGACTTTAAAGCAAATACGAATTGTAGCTCTAAAATCACGCGCCTCCGTGAATTAATCTCTTGAAATTTCTCTTCTTGTAAAAATTCCGGTTGCTCTTCTAACCAATGAATACAATAAGTTGTTCCGCATTTCGCGATTTTGGTCAAGAATATCTGAAAAAGAGCAAGATAATTTAGCAGATTTGGTAAAATAAGAAAGTGAAATCACATCAAATGAACAAGAAGCCCAAGTAAGACAAACAGGGAAGCTTGACGCCATTAAAATAATAATTTTAATCTAGCATATTGGGGTCCTGCTTTTCCGGGCATTTCATGGGCACCTTCAAGGGCCTTCACGGTAAATCGGGACTCTTTAAACCATTCTTCTCCTCCTTCTTGCTTGTGGCTTCTTATACTGCCTACCTGTAATTTGTGCAACTCCGCAGATATGCGGTATATCAGGTTCCGGTAAAACGGGATCCCAGTGTACATTGGCTTTATTGAGGTCGCGGGCAATACAAACCGGAATCTAAAAGACTCTCGCCCCGGGGAGCATCTCTAAGCATACAAGTAATTTCAACAATGTTTGAAAATAACAAAACATCAACTCCTAAATAATATTTTATTTTTCTAATAAAATTATGGAAGACAATCGTGAAGAATACATACCTATACTTTTTCCAAATAAACAACACAAATCATCAAAACGTTTACGCTAAAGAAAAATAATCCATGATGATATCAATGGAGAGTAAATTTATATTAATTCGGAAATTTCAGAAAGTAATTTAGTGTACATACGCATTTATTGCAATAATAAAGTAGTTTTTTAAAACTTTCATAATGATTTAAATTATTTAATCGAGTATAACTTCGATAAAACTGTTCAGAATTTATCTTCGGTTTCGATGTTTTACAGATTGAGATGTTTTGCTGTAATATGTTGGGACAAGTTACTCTTTTCTTTCATTTTATGGCCACAGTAATCGCACATAAATTGTGGTTTGACTGCTGCATGTTCCGAACGAGTATGTCGATTTAAGGAACCTAAGCAACTGTAACTCCGAAAACATTTGTTACAATTATAATTCGTTTTAGATGTTTTCGAGTTCGATTTAAGATGTACAGTTTTCACATGGTCATTCATGTGAGTTTTTCGTTTAAACAGTTTTCCGCAGAATTTACAACTGAATTGTGGCATGATGCCACATTCGAATTTTTCATGAACAGTTAAATTATATTTCCTGGTATAAGATCGAGCACATTTTTCGCACGTATATTTATTTTCCTGTTTTGATTCTTGAATTTTCTGTATCTTATCATCTGGCTTGGGTTTGTTCTTCCCAGCAAAAATATTGGTTTCAGTTGTATCGGCAATACATAATTTTCTGTGATATTTTTTATCAGATCTCTCGCATCTAACTTTCTTTTGACCTGAAAATTTAAAAAACATTATTTGGAATTTTTTATATCGTAGTTTCAGTTAATATATTTTAGTTACAAATCTAGACATACCTTGGATCATTTCTTCCTTTATATCCAAAGTTTTGTCATCTTCGTATTCAATTATGCAACGTGAGGAATCGGAATAAGAATAATTGCCAGAAGGAATTTCAGTAGTCATACATTTTTCGTTTAATAGTTTTATTTTAAAAAGAAGATTGGGTTCTTCGCTCTTTGGTGCCCGAAAAACAGTTTCGTATTCCAAAATGTGACTCTGTCGATCTAGAAAATTATAACGTCAAAGTTACAATTAAAATTTTCTGATAATTTGAATTCTTAGCTAAAAACAGATAAATATTTATTAATGAACTCATGTACAATCACATTATAATTTCTCTGAAAAATTGTATCTTTGTAGAAGCGCCCTACTTTTTACATTAAGGAAGGTAGCGACTAGAAAGCAGTTTCCACATAAACATATTAATTTATTTCTTAAATAAATTTATACAGACGAGTTTAGTTTACTTTCATCAGTTAATACTTGAATAGTAATACTTATCAGACATAGTAAATAATGTACCTTTTAAAACATATATGCTTCCAACCAAACAAACTGAATTATAAGAATTTCTACGTTTAAGAAAAGTAATTCATGTTGATATCGATGGAGAGCACATTTACTCTTTTGCAATATTCAACTAGTAAAATTGAGTATTATATAGCGATTTTGTCAAAATAATTTAACGTATACAATAGGGCATGTCAGAAAAAAAAACTGTTTGCATTGTTAGTTTTCAATACTATTAGAATTTCGCGCAAACAATTTTTTTTTGGATACGCCCTAGTATACAAGCTTTTAATGTAATACAAAGAAGAGTTTTTTCAACTAGATTGGTAAATCTTCTAAGGATTAAAGTTTTACGATACTTAGTAATTATTGCGCCTAACTTTCGCTTTCAGTCCCCCCGTTTTCGGCCTTCCTAGAACTGCTGGGGCCCTCAGTTTCTCAGGGGAGCAGGGCGAAAGCGGTTGTGACAGTCGTCTTGGAAGGGCCGCAGTGCGGAATTACTCAGTCTAGTATATTGCGTAATGTTATGAATTGCAATTGGAAACGGTTCAGACAGCCCTGAATGTTTGCGTATTGATCCTCCCGAATTCAGTCCAAGGCTATTTGAAGGCCACCCCCGACACTGGCCTCAAAGCAAGAGTTTCATGTACTTAAGATGTTTTACAGGAATGTGGGTTGACAAGTAACCTTTAAGGTTAGTTTTGTGATCGCAAATATCGAAATTTAATCGTATTGTGACTTCTACATGTTCTAGACATTTATAATTAATGATATCACGTAATCAAGTGTGATTTGCAGAACATTAGCCACAATTATATTTCGCTTACGATGCCTTTAAATTGGCTTCCTAATGAACGCGGTCTACGCGATTAAAAATATTAGGCCTTGATTTTCTCTTGAATGTCTTCTTGCATTTATGGCTGTAGCCTTTCCAAGACAAGACCCGACAGGTTTATCTTGAGACAAGGAATGATAATTTATTTATTGGTTTTATTACTACCGGGAGAGTCTGCCACTTCCATATAGGTTGGGACCAAACAGTAGACATTTGCTACGTTTTATAATTTTGTAACCCATAAAAAATGTAATTTTGAAATTACTGATTTGTAAATTGCAAATTCGGAACCTGTCAGTCTCTGCAACAACATGCATATAAATTTTCACATGAAAAGATTAAAACTACCATTTTCTACAAGTATCTAGTGAAGTGCTGGAGATAGGAAAAAATCGATAACATTTTTCGATTCTCAATCCAAATATTTTGTCTGAAGACATTAAAAATACACCCAACTCTCGCTTTCAGTACCCCGTTCAGGCTACCCCCGACACTAAACTGAAAGCGAGAGTTTGGTGTATTCTGTTTCCGTATCGCCTGCTGGACATACAGAATAACTTGAAATTGTCTTCGATTAGTCTTTACACAATACAAAATCAAGACCACATATTTTTACCCGGAGTGGCAATAAATATATTTTTTTGGTTTAAATTGTTTTTCGCAAAATCTATATGCGAACGGTGGCCTGACGCAGCATTTAAAGTTTGTGTGATCATACAAGTGATGTTTGTATTTATAGGTTAAAGTATAATTTTCGAATTTGCACTTTTGTTTAACACGTCGCGAAATAATAGGCTTTTGGTTTCTTTGTTTTCTGATGCACTTGAGCTACATGGCGCTGAAGGTGTGCATTTCGCTTAAATCTTCTGCCACAGAAGTTACATCTGAACTGTGGTGTGACGCCGCATTCGAATTTTAGATGACGACCTAAATTTCCTTCTTGAGTATAACTTCGCCCGCACTTTTCGCATTTGTATTTATTTTCCGGTTTTGATTCCACAACTCTCTGGGTCCTAGTACGGGTCTGCAGTCTGTTCTGAACAGCAAACATATTAGGTTGTCTTATATTTGCTGTCTCTTGATCTGAAAGTTTAAAAAGACATTATTTGAAATTCTAGGCTTTCTGGTTTTAGTAAAGATATTTTCATTACAAATCCTGTCATACCTTGGACGAGTTCTTCCTTTATGTCCGCAGTTATATATTTTTCTGTAGACTGATTTCCGACGCAGAGAAGATTAGGCTCATCGCTCTCGGGTGTCCAAAAAACAGTTTCAAATTCCAAAAAGTGACCAGGGTGAAGAGCAGAAAATTGTCCAGAATCTGGTCTTTCTGCTGATCTCCTCGCATCAAACTTAAAATGCATCGTGTTTCTTAACGCACTCTGTCGATCTAAAAAAAGATAACGTGAAAGAAACAATTAGTATTTTCTGATAATTTTAATCATTATCTTATAGCAGATAAATATTTATTTATTAACTCATGCATATTCACATTATATTACAATATTTCTACAAAATTTGTGTCGTATAATATGTTTGTAGGAGTGCGATTTTTCTTTACATTAAGGAAGGTAGGTACCACAAAAGGTGCATGCAGTCATATAAAATTATATTATGGAAACGAGTTCATTTTATTCCCATCAGTTGATGATTGACTAGTAACACTTCCTCGTCAATAAAAAGGAAAATGGTAATTAATGTATGCCTTCCCATTATTATATTTTTCCCAAATGAAAAAAACGTATGATAAGAAACACAGTAAAACCCATGAATAAATGTTTACTCTAATTTGGATAAAGACGCTACAGAACGTTTATCTAACGAAAGAAAAAAATTCCTCCATAAATTTGAAAATCCTCGCCGTATTCATTTTTTAAATCATCTCACTTTATTTAAATGATTTGAACCAAAAAATTGATTTATCTACACTTAAAGAATACATAGGCTGCAATTTGTTAGTGTATCAACAAAAGTAAAAGACTGAACTTAGATGAGTGTTCACTATAAAGTATAAACTAACCAAAGTGCAGCCTATGTGCTCTGTAAGTGTAGGTGAACGATTTTTTTATTAAATTCTTTTAAATAAAGTGACACGAATTAAAGAATGACTACCGCGAGGATTCTCAAATTTATGGACAAAATTTGTTCGGTGAACCTAGACGCACCCGTTAGACATATCACATGACAAACAAATATTTTCGTCAGATAAATGTTATGTTTTGTCAGATAAACGTGCTGCAGCATTTTTAATAAATTTAAAGATAAAGTTTATACCTGGGGTTTACTGTGTAATTATTTATTAAAATAAAGGAATTGATGTGAATATCAATAGAGAGCAAACATATCATACTTCCAATAATTTCAACTTGTATTTCCAAATTTTCTTAACTACTTGGATGGAAGCTTCTAATGTGTCCCCTAAGGGTTTACATTTATCTTGCGCCTTCTTTCCTATCCTTTACACACCTCCCACACACTTACTTGGTCGTGGGAGGAAGACCTACAGTTTAGGGTGGGTTACGAACCACCAAGAAGTTTTCTTAACTATCATATTCAATTATGCAAAGGAAAGTCTTGGAATCAGTGTTAATGCCAGACTCCATGCAATTTCAGATTATTCAAATCCTTGAAATGTGGAAGACATATATTTAATACGAAAGTTGGGAAATCTAAGAGAAACATGTAATTAATGTTTAATATATTTTAAACCGAAAACTGTGTCTGCAAAAAAATATTATTCTATTTCTTCAATATAATTATGTAAACGAGTTCAATTTAAATCCATCAGTTGATCGTTGAGCTGCAACCTGCTAGTAAGTCAAGAAAAATAACATGAATAATTTATACATTTCCATACCTATATTTTTCTCAGATAAACCAAACGAGTTATAACAAATTAGACATTGTCTAAAAGTTACGTATTTCCATAGCCATAAAGAGAAAATTTACTTCGTCGGGACCTTTGAAAAGTAAAATTCTGTATAAAGTAGTGATTTTCAGCACGGTTGATTTAGGTTATACAAGCATTGAATACAATGCGAAAAAGACCTTTTTCGCTTACAAAATAAATATTACTTATTAAGATATTTAAAATTAATATGTTGGGACAAGTTACTCTTTTCTTTCATTGTCTGGCCACAATATTCACAAATGAATTTTGGCTTGACTACTGCATGTTCTACACGATAATGCCGACTTAAGGAATGTGAGGAACTGTAACTTCGAGAACAGTGGTTACAATTATACTTCTTTTGCGGTGCCTTTAAGTTGATTTTATGATGCACACGAACCATATGACACCGAAGGTGTGTATTTCGTTTAAATCTTTTTTCGCAGAAGTTGCATCTGAACTGTGGCATGACGTCGCATTCTAATTTTTGGTGACGAGTTAAAATTGCTTCGCGGTTATAGCTTCGCCCACACTTTTCGCATGTGTGGATCTTTTCCGGTTTAGATTCCTGAATTTGCTGCTTCTTATTATGGGTCTGCATTTTAACAGAAAAAATATTCGCTTCTCTAATATCAGCAGTACACAATGTTCTCTCATATCTTTCCTCGCGTCTCTTGCCTGCGTCTGTCTTTATCTGAAAAATTTAATAACATCTTATTTCCAATTTTTTGGTTCGCAGTTTTAGTTAAGATATTTTAATTATAATCCAATTATACCTCCAATTAGTTCTTCCTTTATTTCCAAAGTTTCGTCATGGCCGTATTCAAGTCGAATTTCGGAACCAGCAGAAATCTCAGTAGTAAGACGTTCTTCGTTCAACTGATTTCTTTCGGAATTAATATTATATTCTTCCCTCTCTTGTTTACAAAAAAACCGATTCAAATCCCGCAAAGTTACGGCAGTGCAGAGCAGAGTATGTTTCATCAAAGTTTCTTTTAGTTAATTTCTTCAAATCACTCTTGAAATACCTGGTGTTGCTTGAAACACTCGGTTGATCTAGAAAATTATAAGGTAAAAGATTAAATCAGTAATTTCGATTATTTCAATCAGTACCATGTAACAGATTTATATATATTTCATCCATAACCCTTGCACAAGCACAGTACATTAGGCTTTTTTAAAAAAATTTTATCGTGTTATATTTTCGTACAAGTACCCTATTTTATACATTAGCGAAGGAAGGAAACAAAAAAAACATGCAGATAATTTAAAATTACTATTAAAATAAAAAACAGTTTCTACACAAAAAAGTATATATTTTTAAATGAAATAATATAAAATTGTTAAATTTACTTTCATCAGTGGATAACGCCGTAGTAATACTTGTTATTAAATCGCAAAGAAAATGGTACACTGAGAAAAATTGATAAACGTTATATTATATTTTATGACACACAAATGATTTAAACCCTTCTGGACGCCTATCAAGCGGGACTAAAGCTCTAGTTTTCACTCCCTAGGGAGCAAAAAGTGAGGTTAGAGATAAATATTGAAAATTGTACATCTATGATCTCATATTTTACGATAATCTGACCACACACCGTAAAAACTGTAAGAAAATTTAGATTGCAGATGCTTCCTTTATTCGAAATATAATAGGAGCTGAAATTAAGACTTCATTTCTACAATTCAAGCGCGTAATATTACAATTTAGCAATAATAACTTGTTAGGCTCACCTTTTTCTATTTTTTATTGGTTTTGACCGAATCTGGCTGTTTTCCTTAGGTTCGATAACCTTAAATTTATTAAATTTAAGCCTACACAGTGTTACCCATATATTTTCCAAATGAGAAAAATGCACCACAACAGATTATACATTTAATATAAACAATCCATATTGATATCTACGAAGAGCAAATTTATTCATTGAATTTATTTACTTAAATTGATTGTTAAACATCGAAGCTGTTACATTTGAACATACATTAACATGTTGGTAATATTTTATAAGTAAACGAGAAATATCTTATGCATTATGTATTACAAATGATTACATATAGTCCTTCGCCGCCACCGTATCACAGAAAAAACGAAAGATAAAGTTTACATCGATTCCTGGTGAAATATTCACCACAACAAAGATTAACCGTGCCAGATAAAGTTTACATGAATGAAAGATAATTTTCGATTGTTAACCTTGACTGCCTAATCTTGCGCCTTATAATCGCTTCATCTTTATTCGAGATGTAGCGAGAATTACGACGCCAGCGCTGTGTATCGTCGTTTTACTTTATCAAATTGGAGAGAAATGGGGATTCCCATCTATCAGTTGCTTCTTGCGCTTTTTGCTAAATAGTATTAAATTTAATAGTTTCCCATTGCTGCTACAGACGCCGTAGCAGACGACAGCTTTAATTCCATAGCAGAATAAACTTTCGCCAAATAGCATGTAAACTTTAACAGCGGGAAATTTTATATGCAACCAAATTTAACTTTAGTTTTTTCTGTGGTGATCATGGAGAGATGTCTCAGGAGTATATATGCAAAGTTTGGTGATAATAATTATGTTTTTGTTTGCATTTAACAGAAAAAACAGGGGTTCGTTTAGAGCGCTCTTGAAAAGAACATAAGGCGCATTCACAAGCCAAACACTTGCAAAGCAGGGCTGGTAAGTTAGGGATCGATTTAAAGTTATGGATCGATGACTTAAAAGGAAAAGCTTCTTGTCCCTTCTAGTAGCGCGATATTAGGTGCGCGCATGCGTAAACCATGGCCGCAAATCATGAGCAAAATAGCACACGTAGTGGGAGAACCACAATTAGTGTGCGTGCCGTACAATTTAATGACGTACGTTTATCGGACGACAAGTTATCGGACTTGGACTGTCATAAATATAATAATTTAATTATCTTCATTAAGTTATGTCCATCAGAGTTCGATTACATGTGTGCTTTTATGTAAAAATTATTTGATTAATTAAACAAAATGTCGAAGTGGGAAAAACAAAAAATAGGTTCCTTATAAAAAGGCTCAATTATAGTTGGGATCGTTTTAAACACCAACTAAGATATCATTTAGAGCTTATTTATCGTTTAAGCTACCTTTTCAGCAAGTCGGGTTCATTTTTCTTGCAGCTCCTTTGGAACCAAAAATGGGTTCCAATGGAAACCCCAGTTTTTTCTGTGTTTATGCGGAGAGATACGTATCACATATTTAACATTTTATATGTAGATAGATATATAGATAGACGTTAAAGAGAAATATCTTATGTATTATGTATTATGATTGATTATATGTATAGGATACTAACATTTACTTTTAAATGCACTATTAATTGGAAAAATTAAATATGACTGTAAAATCGATGTAATTTCGAACAAAATTAATTGAATGCTTGATAGTAAATGAAAAATAATAATAATAATATCGTGGTGGCTCATGCAGGTAGGTGCTCAGACTTGACTTTAGAGGTTCGTGGTTCGCTTTCTGAGCCAATAAATGTGTAAAAAAAATTTATTTTCTTTTACCACAGTCCGTAACTGATGATATACCCTAAAACAGATAACTATTGAAAATCCAACTGTAACAAAAGTTTCTGAGATCAAAATGAGTTTTCTCACTTTTTTAATAATTATTGTTAATATAATATCTTTCGGAACATTCAAGAAGTAAAACAGAATATTACGTAGGGATTTCCACAAAGTGCAATTTTAGGTATACTAGCATTAATGACGAGATGAAAAATATTGTTTAAAGTTAGTACGCAAAATTATCTACGGATTGAAGTATCGCATATAGTACCGGCCAAATTTTTCAATCCACTAGGATACTCGCATTAAAAACATGGCTCTTTCTGGCTATCTGAGCAATTTATTACGCGAGACAGATTACTAACAAAACGTAAAAAAGCTTATTAAATTTTTGATCGATTTGGTCCTACTTGAAGTATTTTAAATTTAAAAAAGGCTGACTTAGCAAATTTCGTTCGCACCTTCCACTTTCTGCACGTTTCAGGGAATAAAACCAAAAAATCTAAACCTCAAAAAATTAAAGTATAAAATTTCCTCTCAAAAATAACCAAGAACATGATAGAATATTTACTGGTAATCAAATTATCATCAAAAATGGAAAGTGTGTCACAGAAGAAAGGCCGACTGGTGATTTTCGTTATGGACACCCTTCTAAATTTTTCATGATGATTGAAGATAAAATATTTAATCACGCTACTACTCTCTTTTGAAAGAGGAGATTTTGAATTTTAATTTAGCGAAGATTCAACTTTTTTCATTCACTTTCAGGAAACCGGCAAAAAGTGGAAGATAAGAATCGAAAATTGGCCAGAAGCGAAAAATAGGGCCACTCAAAACTTAATAAACTTTCTAAACGTTTTTTTATCTCTATAATATAATCTCAAATTGAAATTAAAAAAAAAGTAAGGCATGTGTTTAATATGATTCTCTTAAGTCGACTGATAATTCTAGCCAGACCAGCACTCCTCGGTCGAAACAAAATAAGCGCCAAACCAAAAAAGTGCATTTCCTGTGCTTTGGCTTCACACTATACTTTTATAATGCACTCAATTATTTATAAATACTAAAAATGAGGGGCCGTATCGTATAAGGGAGTATAGAATTTTCTCGTGCGAAATCATAGTCCCCTGGAGGCTTTAAAACAATTTTTGGATTAAAAATTTTTGAAGCACACATCTGGATGTGAAATTTTATTGTGCATCTTTCTTCCTCTAGACAAAAAGTTGTAACTTTTTTAGTTTTAGAAATAAAAACAAAAAACTAACTTTTTTGAAAAACTTGATTTTAATCAGTTTTTCACTTCAACTCGTGCTCAGTGCTTCAGTTTTTGAAAATTTTTAAAGAACATTTCAAAGAATGTACTTTAAGATATCCTTCGATTGACAATATGATAGGAATTCAAAACTGTTGTTTTTAAAAATTATTATTAATTTTTTTCTGATGCTTGGCGCGAATCGCACACTTGTAACTTCCAGCGTTTCGTTTAGCGAGGAAATTTTGAGTAGGCAAATACTTTTCGCGACAAAAATTTGGAGAAAGGCGTAATGAAGTTTTTTGGAAAGTTTCAGATCAAAATATTTAATAGTTTAGGCGTAGTTATGATTTTAGTGAACGTCCGCGCTGGAGTTTTTGTGAGATATTAAACTTTATTAAGCTTAAAATTTAATTCAATGTGCACTGTCCAGAGCATAGTTAAGGACTAACTGATCTGTTTTATTTTTAAAAAAGATTTAGATAAAGTGTAAGAAAATTTGTGCATAGGTTTGTTTTCAAAATGCATGTTCAAGGTCGCTTACGAGTTAAGCCGAATGTTGGTGTAAACATTAGTTGTACATTAAAGTATCCTGCACTTAAATCTAAGGAAACCGGGAAAATACATTCAAGACTAAATAAAATTCATGAATATTTTTATTATCTTATTTTTTTAACTATTATTCACTACAAAATTTGATAAGATTATAGGCAAAAACTCTCTAGCGAGAGAACATGGCACAAAGGAGTGCATAGTTAGCTCGAAAACTCCAACGCTGACGTTCACTAAAATCATAACTACTCCGAAACTATTAAATATTTTGACCTGAAACTTTCCAAAAAACTTCATTATAATTTTCTCCGAATTTTCGTCGCGAGAAGTATTTACCTGCTAAAAATTCCCTCGCTAAACGAAACGCTGGAAGTTACAAGTGTTCGATTCGCGCCGAGCATCAGAAAAAAATTAATAATAATTTTTGAGAACAACGGTTTTGAATTCCTATCATATTGTCAATCGAAGGACATCTTAAGGCACATTCCCTGAATTTTTCATCAAAAAATTTCAAAAACTGAAGCACTGAGCAAGAGTTTGAGTGGAAAACGGATTAAAATCAAGTATTTTAAAAAAGTCAGTTTTTGGTTTTATTTCGAAAACTAAAAAAGTTAGAACTTTTTTTCTAGAGAAAAAAGATAATAAGATTTTACGTCCAGATCTGTCTTTCAAAAATTTTAAATCCAAAATTTGTTTTGAAGCCACCAGGGGACTATGATTTCGCACGAGAAAATTCTATACGCCCTTATACGATCCAGCCCCTCAAATATTTATATAAAAACATTAATATACTGAATATTATTGTTCACATGTATAATCCCTGTTAAATGAAACCTGAAAACGTGCGTAAATTAATTTTGTATAGGATGCTTTCTGTGTTTTGATCGTGCAAAGCCGAGATGTTGTGCCAAAATATGTCTTGACAAGCTAGGTTTGAGTTTCGTTTTGAAACCACAAATATCGCAAATAAATTGTGGTTTCTCTGCTGCATGTTCTAAACGTATATGAAAAGTCAAGGCATCTGAGGAACTGTAACTTCGAGAACATTTGTCACAATTATATTTTGTTTGCGATGCCTTTATGTTGGTTTTATCATGCACGCGAAGTATATGCTGTTGAAGATGCATATCCCGCTTAAACCGCTTATCGCAGAAGTCACATCCAAACTGTGGTATGACACCACATTCGAATTTTTTATGACGAGTCAAATGAGCTTTATTTTTATAGGTTCGTGCACACTTCTCACATGTGTATTTCTTTTCCTGTTTCGATTCCTGAACTTGCTGCTTCTTATGGGTCTGCAACATTTTCTTAGCACCATAAATATTAGCTTCACTCTTATGTGCGGTATGTAATTTTGTCTCATATTGTTCATCACATCTCTGGCCTGCAACTGTCTCTTGACCTGCAAATTTAACAGAAAAAAGTTCTGAATTTATGTTTTCGTAGTTTTAGTTGATGTGTTTCAAGTACAAATCCAGCCATACCTTCGATGATTTCTTCCTTTATTTCCAATCTTGCGTCCAATGGATTTCCTGCACAAATAAGACTCTGATCTTTTTCGGGTTTAACAAACACAGTTTCAAAGTCCAAAAAGTGACCAGGGTGAAAAACAGAATGTGGTTCAATATCTGGTTTTTCTGTTGATTTCTTTGCATAACATTTGGAATTCTTGGTGTTATTTGAAGATTTCGATTGATCTGAAACATTACCACGTAAAATATTCAGTTAGTAATTACAGATGATTTCAGTTATTATCCTATAGAACATACGGATTTAATTAATAACCGAGACACAATCACATTGTATTGAAATTCTTCTGAAAAAGTTGTGTCGTATTATTTGTTAATAGGATTACCCTATTTTATACACTAAAGGATCATGCAGTTACTTTTAAATTAATTTTAAAATAAAAACAGTGTCTACATAAATATTTATTTTTTATTTTTGAAATAAAATTATGGCAACGTGTTTAATTTTATTTTGTCCGTTCATAATGGAGTAGTAACATTTGTCGGCAAATGGAAAAGAAAATGATAAACTGAGAAAAATCGATGATAAACGGTATAATCTATTTTTTGAGTGCAAATAATGTATACATTCTCCTACCCATATTTTTTCTATATAAGCAAAACGTATCGTAACAAATTCTACACTGAAGCTATGTATATTAATATTGATGGCAAGAAAATTCACTTTTTCGGCGGCTTCAAAAAGTGGAGTATTATGTAGTAATACTTTAAATATTATACTGCTAAGTATCCAAGGTGTTACATTTCAGTACCTCGTATATTACATTAAAATATCAAGAAAATTATAATAAAATATCTAAAAGATATTGTTTGATATTTAACACTAGATATCATAAGATCCATTCCATTTACTAAAAAATCGATATAATTTAGCCCAAAATTAATAAAATAATATACCTTGGTTGATTTTATCTTAATGGCTAAGGTAATTTGACAGATTTATATTCAATGATTCAACCGTTTCAAGCACTTTGGTGGAGCAGACAAAAATCTGAAAAAATGTAAATAAGAATTTTTCAATAGTAAAATACTTTATCACTGTCCAAAACGAAAGGTTCCGCAGGTAAATCAGTAGAGACTGCTCATAACGTAGAAATGTAATTTTATTCAGTTACGATCAAATATATTTTTATTATATTTATATAATCTGTAAAAAAATCCTGAAAAGGAACTAAAAAATATCTTTTTTTCCTGAATGAGTGAGTAGTAATACTTCATAGTAAATCAAAATATTGATGGCTCAGGTAGCTAGGCCCTGCGCTGGGACTTCCGTTACAGGTTCGGGGTTCAACACCTGAGCCAATGAATTTTTTAATTTTTTAAAGTTTTTTTACCGCAGTCTGCAACTGACGATATACACCAGAGCAGTTCAGTGTAGACTATTCAAAACCCAACTCTAACAAAAATGTCTCCGACATCTTTGGCGGTAATCATCTTAAGCCTGAGAGAAAAATAAGTTTTCTCACTTTTTTAAATCATTGACATTGAAATTTCTTTCAGAACCTTCAAGAAGTAAAATAGAGGATTATTAGTAGTATTTCACAAAATGTAATTGAAGGTATACGAGCATGTATTACGAGATAAAAAATATTGTTCAAAACTGGTATGGGAAATTTCCTAAGGATTGAAGAATTGCATAAAGTACCTGCTAAAATCGTCAACCCACTAAGAAAAATCGTATTAAAAACATGCCTTTCTCCGTGGCTATCTCAGGAATATATTAAATTAGAGAGGTTGCAGAAAAAAACTTTACAAAGCTTATTAAATTTCGAATCGATTGAGCCCTATTTGATGTACTTTACATTAAACAGAGGTCTAGGCAGAAATTTTCAATTCTCATTTCTATTTTCTGCATATTTCAGGGAAGTGAATAGAAAAACTTGAAACTTCGAAAAATTAAAGCATTAAAATCTCCTGTTTAAAATGAGACCAAGAATTTGATGAAATATTTACTGGCACTCAAATTATCGTGAAAAATGGGGATCTTCGTTATGGATATGTTTTCAGATTTTCGATGATAATTCAAGTACCATTATATATTTTATTACCTTCCTAATACATTTTGAAATAAGAGTTTTTGAAAATCAATTTAGCGAAGTTTCAAATTTTTTTATTCACATTCCGGAAGCGAGCTCAAAGTGAAAGATGACAATCGAAAATTAGTCGCAAGCGAAAAATACGTCAACTCTTTTTTAATAAACTTTCTAAACCTTTTTTTTAATCTCTGTAACTTAATTGCAATTTGAAATAAAAACAAAAAAAGGCATGTATTTAATATGATTATTCTAGGAGGGTAGCTCATTCTGGTCGATACTATTCGTAAGAATTATTATTTATTTAATCCTTATCCTTTAGTCACTGTACAGGGTGTCCCAGAAACCTCGTACCTCCAAAAACCAGGACATTGCTTTTTAAATTTTGAGCAGAAAAGTCCTTTGCCATTTTTCGAAATTCTCAAAAATAAGCGAGATATTCAATATTTCTTTTGGCCAATTAGAGCGCTTGGCGGGAACAGCGCCAGTGGCGTAACAGCGGTCATAGGCTCCCGAAAGAATTTTGTTTGTTTACTTATGTTTGAATCGAAACAATGCTTGATGATGAAGAGATGCTTTTCATTTTCATTTCGCGTGATTGTAATTTTTCCGAAAGTTTTTTTTTAAACAAAATTAATCGTTTTGCCTTTCGCGATTTCGAACTTAACAAATTTTTTGCAATTCGGAAAAATTACAATAACGCGAATTGAAAATGAAAAACATCTCTTCATCAGCAAGCATTGTTTCGATTCAAACATAAATAAACAAACAAAATTCTTTCGGAGGTCCATGACCGCTGTTTCGCCACTGGCGCTGTTCCCACCAAGCGCGCTGATTGGCCAAAAGAAATATTGAATATCTCGCTTATTTTTGAGAATTTCGAAAAATGGCAAAGGGCTTTTCTGCTGAAAATTTAAAAAGCAATGTCCTGGTTTTTGGCGGTACGAGATTTCTGGGACACCCTGTAGATTTAATTAATAACACAGACACAATCACATTATAATAAACTTTGTCTGCAATTTTAGCATCGTTTTACATGTTCTTAGGGAACCCAAAGAATGCATACAGTTAATTTTAAATCAATTTTAAAATAAAAAATCATACATAATCATTTTTTTTTTTAATGAAATTATAGAGACGTGTTTCATTTACTTTTATTAGATTATAATGGTGTAGCAACACTTGCCAGTAAACCAACAAGAAAATGGTAAGCTGTGAAAAATTGATGATAAATCTACATTTCGAACAGTAAATAAAGTATAAATTCTCATACCTATATTTTTTACAAATAAGTAAAACATATCGTAAGAAATTCTACATATAA
Source organism: Druon quercuslanigerum (assembly GCA_010014905.2). NCBI lineage: Eukaryota > Metazoa > Arthropoda > Insecta > Hymenoptera > Cynipidae > Druon > Druon quercuslanigerum. The sequence continues at coordinate 31,238 of JAAAKG020149761.1, forward strand.
GATAAAAAATTCATATTCATATCGATGGAGAGCAAATTTCTTCTTTCGGAATCTTCAAAAAGTAAAATTCATTTGAAAGAGTAACATAAAGAAAGAAAAAAAGGGCAACATAAATTTTATTCTTAAATTTTTTTGGTCAATAAAGTCGAAAAATTTTCAAATGACTCTTGTAGTAATACCTTGGATCTTATTATTAACTATACAATTTGTTACATATTAATACCTAGTATATTACATTGAGATATCAGAAATATACAGAAATATACAGAAATATACAGAAATATATATTATATATATATATATATATATATATAATAACCTAAAAAGCATCCCTGCGTGTAAACAATATGCTAAAACCCTTGCGGGAAAAATGCAGAAGGCGGTCGTCCTTGGGTCGCTCCGTGTCCTCAGGGTGCACGAGACTTTTGTCGGGTTGTCGTATTGATTCCGTCACAGACTGTAACCGCCTATCTCAC
>JAAAKG020149772.1:0-31711 GCA_010014905.2 Druon quercuslanigerum
TGTCAGCTACAAATTTTATTTTTATTTTATTTTATTTTTATTTGATTTTACTTTTGTTTTATTCTTATTTTATTTTTATTTTTTAAATTTTTCTTTCAATATATTTTTTGCCCTGATAAGGGTGTTGCATGAGTGCCGAAACGTTTGATGATTATTTTTGATAAATGATTTTTGATTATGATTTGATAATAATGAGAAAAAAAGGACGAAAGAAATATTTAAAAAAAGAGAAGGAAGGGGATTTGTTATGTAGCCTTCTCATTTTTCTTTCCTCTTTTTCATGATGTTTTTTTCCAAATGTAAAAACGAATTTTTTTCTTTTTTTTAGGGGGAAAGGAGAAGAAGAAAAGTTTTTTTTTCAGATTGCAATGGAAACATTTTGTGGTAGTTGTCCAAATTTGGTCATTCAATTCTTGATTTTATTTTCAGGAATTTTTTACATTAACTTGATTATTGAACGTTAAAAAAGGGGGTTTAAAGTCGATTTTAAGCTCATTTAAGTATTTTGAATTTAAAAAAATCGAAAATTAGTCAAAAGCGAAAAATAGGTCGACCTGAAATTTAATAAAACTTTCTAAATGTTATCTTTTTTATTCTCTATAGCTTAATTACAATTAGAAATAACTACGAAAAAAGTGAGGTAGGCATTTGATATACAGTGAAACCCGGAGTTAGTTCTCGCTCCTAACTCTTTCTTTGTTATGACACGCCTGAGTGCAAATCGCACATCCCCCGCAGATCCTCTCGCCCATCTCCGCTGCGCGGCATTAATTCTCGGAAGCACTCCGGGGCACTACATCCGGTGGCACTATCTCCGGTATTCATTGTAATTTTTGCAAGTGGACAGATAATTATAGCCAGTACTATTCGTCATAATTATTTATTATCGCAATATTTTTTTAAAATATGTCTTGCCAAGCGGCACTTTGTTTCCGATGTATGCAAAAAATAATCGCAATTAAATTGTGGTCTGACTGCTGCATGTTCTAAACGTTTATGAAAAATGAAGGAATCTGAGGAATAGTAACTTCGAGAATATTGGTTACAATTATACTTTGTTTGGGATGCCTTTAAATTGTTGTTATGATGCATGTAAAGTACTCGTATATGATCTCGAAGGTGCAGATTCCGTTTAAACCGTTTTTTTGCAGTAGATACATCTGAACTGTGGTATGACGCTGCATTCAAATGTTTTACGACGAATTAAATGAGATCTATTTTTATAACTTCTTGCAGAATTTTCACAAGTGTTATTCTTTTTCAGTTTTGATTCCTGCACTTTTTGCTTCTTCTGGCTCCGCAGTATTCGCTCAGAAGACAAAATATTAGCTTCTTTTATATATCTTATGTCCGGTTTACAAATTTGTCTCATATTTTCCATAATATTTCTGACATGAAACTGTTTTTTGACCTGCAAATTTAATAGAAAATAATGGTCAGTTTTTTTCTTCGTAGTTTAGTTAAAACATTTTAATTACAAACTCAGGCATACCATGGATAATTTCTTCCTTTATTTCCAAAGATGTGTCATTGTCGAATTCAATTTTGCAAGTTGGTGTCTTGCCATTAAAATTGTTATCAGAACCACTAGATAAATTTCGACTGACTGATTTTCTGCAGAATTTAATTAATAACATAGACCGAATCACATTGCACCACACTACAATTATTTAAAATCAATTTGAAAATAAAAAGCAGTCCATTCATTAAAATAGCATTTAATTGCTTAAGTAAAATTATGGTAACTTGTTGTGCTTACTTTCATCAGTCGAAAATTGAATGGTAACAATTTTTAGCAAATCAAATTGAAAATTTCAAATAATTTACACCTTCTTAAATCTATATTTTCTAAATTAAAAAAAGGATAAAGATTTCATAAAAAAGCTTAAATAAAAAAAGGAATGATGGCAATATCGATATAGAGTAAACTTACGCTTTCAGCAACTAAAAGAAATAAAATAGAGTATTATGAATTAATTTTTGAATAATGTAATTTAAGGTACACAAGCAATGATGTACCATTGCCGCAATAAATTATGCGAGTTGGAGAATTGCATTACGAATTATTGTTATAAGCTCTAGTTAAATTTAGTTTGCCTGACTTATTTCTTTCGGATGAAATATTATTGTCGTTCACCAGCTGTTTCCAAAAGACAGTTTTTAATTTCAAAGGGCCACCACAATGAAAATCATAATACTGTCCACCATTTGGTCTCCCTGTTGATTTATTCAAATAATTTTTGAAATTCTTGGTGCTACTTGCAGTACTCTGTTGACTCAGAAAATTATAACGTAAAAGAGTCAATCATTAATTTCTGACTATTTTCACCTGTACTTTCCCGCAGATATAGTTTTACCTAATAACCCTATTTTTGAGATTAAAAAATAGGCAGTAGTACAAAAGAAGCATGCAGTTGTAGAGAATAAATTTGGAAATAAAAATCAGTCTATTCACAAGAATATTTTCTTATTTCCTAAATAAAATTATGTTTACGAGTCGCTTTCATTAGTTGATAATTAAGCAGTAACACTTTCTGGTTAGTCAACAAGAAAATTTCAAATAATGTGCACCTACTGAAACCAATATTATTCAAAATAAAAAAACATGTAATACAAAAATTAAAATTTCAAAATATTTTATTGTAAACGTAATAACTATTAAATGTTGAGATGTTTCAAAATAATATGCTGTGCCAAATGAACTTGTTGTTTGGATTTATAAGAACAATAATCGCATATAAATTGCGGTATGACTCCTGCATGTTCTAAACGCTTATGACGATTTAAATCATTTGGCCATTTGTAACTTCGTGAACATTTGTCACAACCATACTTCTTTTGCGGTCCCTCTAAGTTTGTTTTCTGATGCACATAAAATATATGACGCTGAAGGTTCGGATTCCGTTTAAATCTTTTGTCGCATAAGTTACATCTGAACTGTGGTTTGACACCGCATATTAACTTTTTATGACGATTCAAATCATATTTATTTTTAAAGATTCGTGCACACTTCTCGCACGTGTTTTCCAATTTCGATTCCGGAACTGTCAGCAATTTTTTCTTCGCTTTATACGCCTCGCACCATATGCCATATTCCTTCATATATGCGTCATAAAAATTTGTCTGACATTTTTCATCGCATTTCTGTCTACTAACTGTCTCTTGATCTGAAAATTAAACAGAAAATAATTTTGATTTTTTTTTTGCTTCATAGTTTTAGGGAATATAATTTAATTACAAATCCAGTCATACCATGGATGATTTCTTCCTTTATTTCGACTGATGAGTCATGGGCATATTCAATCATGCAAGTTGAAGTCTTGCCATGAGAATTATTTTCAGAAGTAATAGTTAAGTATTTTTCGTTCGACTGATTTTTTTCAAAAGTAATATTATTTTCTTCGTCATCATCTTCCCGAAAAACAGTAAAACCATCTGGTATTCCTATAGCTTTCTTTAAATTAGTTTTCAAATACTTGGTGTTACTTGAAGTACTCATTGGATCTAAAAAAATTATAACGTAAGAGATTCATTAGTGATTGCCGGCAATTTTCTTTCTTACCCTGCAGCAGATATAGATTTAACTAATAATCCACGCACAATCGCCTTAAATTAGAATTTGTCTGCAAAATTCAAATCGCATTATATATTTGTAGGAGTTTCGTCTTTTGATATTAAAGAAGTTGGTGACTACAAAAGGGACATGCAGTTATTTAAAATCAATTTGAAAATAAAATGCAGCCAATACACAAAAATATTATTTTATTTCTTAAATAATATTATGGTGGCAAATTCAGTTTAGTTTTATCAATTGATAATTGAGTTGTATCATTTGCAACTACATAAAAAAGAAAATGTTATATAATTAACGCGTTCTTATACTTATATTATCCTCAAATAATCAAGACATATCATAACGAATTCTATATATATAACCAAAGTACCTGATTATAATATTTATATAAAGTAAACTTACTACACTCAACTTACAGTTAAGTCAAAACATTTGAAATGAAAACAGTTCGGTTACGTCAAATTCTCCTTAACCCCGCCAATGTCTATTGGGGCGGAGAAGATGAACGAGTGCGCTTTATACGTGTGCCGTATGTATCTGTGTTCTTACTATGTTGCTAAGTGGAGGGGATTTAAAATGTGAAATAACTGGGCAGTGCGTTTTGATATTTTTGATCTTTGACGTAACTGAGCTTTAATATAACTGGAAGTTGAGTGTATTTCAGAAATAATAATAAGTAAAATATAATATTATGTACTAATTTTCACAAAATAAAGTTTACGGTACCGTCAAATGTTTAAATTTTAAATTACTTAAGGTTTTAAGTGGAATCTGTAACCAGGTCAGAATTGAACTGATTCTAGATTCTTGGAACACTGTTCATACATTTTTCCCAATAATTTAGGGCATTAAGGGGGGTCCCAATACAAGCAATAATTACGATGCGAAAAAAATTTCTTGTAACTAGTGTGCGAAATTCACCAAGGATTCAAATTTCGCGAACGTAATAATTATAACATATTGAGATGTTTTGAAATAATATGCTGTGACAAATGAGCTTTTTGTTTCGATTTCCAAGAACAATAAGCACATGTAAAATGTCGCATGACTCCTTCATGATCAAAACGTTTGTGTCGAGTTAAATCACTTGACCATTTGTAACTTCGAGAACACTTGTCGCAATCATACTTCTTTTGCGGTGGCTTGAGCTTAATTTGTTGATGCACTTGAAGTATATGACGCTGAAGGTTAGGATTCCGTTTAAATCGTTTGTCGCACAAGTTACATCTGAACTGTGGTTCGACACCGCATATTAACTTTTTATGGCGATTCAAATCATATTTATTTTTAAAGAGTCGTGCACACTTGTCGCACGTGTTTTCCAATTTCGATTCCGAAGCTGTCAGCAATTTTTTCCTCGCTTTATATGCCTCGCACCCTCTGCCACATCCCTTCATATATGCGTCATAAAAATTTGTCTGACATTCTGCATCGCATTTCTGGCTACTAACTGTCTCTTGATCTGAAAATTAAACAGAAAATAATTTTGATTTTTTTTGCTTCATAGTTTTAGGGAATAAACTTTGATTTACAAATTCAATCATACCATGGGTGATTTCTTCCTTTATTTCGACTGATGAGTCATGGTCATATTCAATCATGCAAGTTGAAGTCTTTTCATGAGAATTATTTTCAGACTTAATAGTTAAGTATATTTCGTTCGGCTGATTTTTTTCAAAAGTAATATTTTCTTCGTTATCGTGTTCCCCAAAAACAATAACACCATCTGGTCTTCCTGTAGCTTTCTTCGAATTGGTTTTCAAATACTGGGTGTTACTTGAAGTACTCAGTGGATCTAGAAAATTATAACGTAAGAGATTCATTAGTAATTGCCGGCGGTTTTCTTTCTTACCCTGCAGCAGATATAGTTTTAACCAATAACCCACACACAATCCCCTTAAATTAGAATTTGTCTGCAAAATTCGAGTCGTATTATGTATTTGTAGGAGTTTCCTCTTTTGATATTAAAAAAGTTAGTAACTACAAAAGGGACATGCAGTTATTTAAAATAAATTTGGAAACAAAATGCAGCCTATACACAAAAATATTATTTTATTTCTTAAATAATATTATGGTAACAAATTCAGCTTACTTTTATCAGTTGATAATTGAGTTGTAACATTTCCAACTACATAAAAAAGAAAATGTTATATAATAACGCCTTGTCATATTTATATTTTCCTCAAATAATCAAGACATATAACGAATTCTATATATAACCAAAAAACCTGATTATAATATTTATATAAAGTAAACTTACTATTATGTACTAATTTTCCCAAAATAAAGTTTACGGTACCATCAAATGTTCAAATATTAAATACTTAAGGTTTTTAACTGGAATATGGAAACAGGTCAGGATTGAACTGATTCTAGATTCTTGGAACAGTGTTCCAATAATTTAGGGCATTAAGGAAGGGGTGTCCCAATACAAGCATTTATTATGATGCGAAAAAAATTTCTTGCAACTAGTGTGCGAAATTCACCAAAAATTCAAGTTTCGCGAACGAAATAGTTATTACATATTGAGATGTTTTGAAATAATATGCTGAGACAAATGAGCTTTTTGTTTCGATTTCCAAGAACAATAAGCGCATATAAATTGTCGTTTCACTCCTTCATGATCTAACCGTTTGTGTCGATTTAAATCACTTGACCATTTGTAACTTCGAGAACATTTGTCGCAATCATACTTCTTTTGCGGTGGCTCGAAGTTAGATTGTTGATGCACTTGAAATATATGACGCTGAAGGTTAGGATACAGTTTAAATCGTTTGTCGCAGAAGTCACATTTGAACTTCGGTAGGATATCGCATTCGAATTTTTTATGACGAAGCAAACGAGATTTATTTTCGTAGCTTCGCGCACACTTTTCGCATGTGTAATTCTTTTCCATTTGCGATTCCTGAACTTTCTGTTTCTTACGGCTAGGAAACTTTTTCTTAGCACCACAAATATCAGCCTCCCTGATAGGTGCGGTATGCAATTTTGTCTCATATTTTTCATCACATTTCTGGCCTGCGTCGGTCTCTTGACCTGGAAATTTCACATAAAATAAGTTTGAATGTTTGGTTTCGCAATTTTAGTTAATTTGTTTTAATGGCAAATCCATCCATACCTTGGATGATTTCTTCCTTTATTTCCAAAGTCGTAAGTTGGTCATATTCAATCACGCAAGACGCAGTCTTGTCATCAGAATTTTTGGGGCTACTTGAAGTACTCTGTTGGCCTAGAAAATTTTAATGCGAAATATTAGATTAGTAATTTCAGACAATTTTAATACTCACGTCGCAGCAGATACAGGTTTCATTAATAACCCATACACAGTAGAAAAGAAAGTGTTCATATTTATTTCAAATTTTTAAAACGATATCTTTAGTTAGCTGAAACTTTATGAAGTATGAAACTTTAAAAACAGTGATTTTTTTGGTATATTTCAATATTCGGTAGCAAACGATTTTCAAAAATTTTATGTGTAGACGAACATTCTGGTGATGAGTGTAGAACGTACAACATATATATTTTTTAAATCAAACTTTCAAAGATAATAAAAGATGGTACAAAAGATTACAATTTTTTTAATATTCTTTTCAGGGGTCTTTTAAGACCTAAAAATATATGTAAGTAGAAGGAAAAGAAAAAATAACTATAATTGCGATTTTGGCTATGATTAAGTAAAATAATATTTTCTCAACTCAAACAATTTTTGTGTCGCGAGCACTTTTGACATTTTTATATAGTTTTCTATAGTCAAGGCCACAAAAAAATATTTTTTTTATTTTGATTATGACCCGTAAAAATCTTTTTCTACATACCAAAATGACACCCCATGATTATTTCTGATTTTTAAACAAATCAATTTTGACTGTATTTCAAAATGAAAGTTTCGAAAATGATTAAAAATGGTAAAAAATCATAAATTTTTAAAATCTTTTTCAGTGGTTTTTAAGGACCTAAAAGTATATGTAAATTTAGAAGGAAAAGTTCTGAGTTACTCTGAAAGTAAACAAAGAGTGCAAAACTGGAGTAAAATTTAAATAATCTTCAAATTAATATGAAATAACAGAGCAATAGCTCACAACATAAAATTTTTGTTTGTTTCAAGCTGTAAACATAATTTTACTTAATGATATGCCAAAAAATCAATTATAGGCATTTTGACTTTTCCTTCTGAACTTATGTGTATTTTTAAGTCCTAAAAGTCATTTGAAAAGGGTAATAAAATAAATTATGATTCTTTACTATTTATGACAATCTTTGAAAATTCGATTTTCAAATAAAAATTATATTCTACGCAACTATATTCATCACCGGAATTTTTTTATGCAATAAAATTTTTTAAAAATCTGTTGTTACATCAAAATAAATGAATTTGTGCAGTCAAAACTCATTAGATGAAAAAAAATTAACCGACGATTTAACTATATAGAAGAAATCACTGTTTTCAAAATTTTTAAATTCAAAAAGTTTCTGCTACGTGAATATATTCTTTTAAAAGTCTGAAAAAATCATGAACTCATTGTGAGATACAGAAAAAGTTTTTTGATATACATAATCGAGATTAAAAATTTTTGTTTCTTCGGCCCACCTTAATACACAGTCACATTAGTTTATAATTTGTCTGAAAATTTGAAATTATATTATATACTTGTACGAGTGCCATATTTTTTACATTAAGGAAGATAGTCACTACACAAGAGATGCGCAGTTACTTTTAATAAACTTGTCATCAAAAAGCAGTGTCTACACGAAAATATTATTTTGCTTTCAAATAAAATTATGGTAACGAGTTCAGTTTACTTTCATCAGTAGACAATAGTGTAGTATCCTTTGCTATTGAATCAAAAAGAAAATTTTAAATAATTTACATATTGCCTTACATCTATAAATTTTACAAATAGACATTACGTATGATAACAAATTCTAAATTGAACAAAGATTACTGATGGCAATTTTGATTTTTAAATCTGAAACATTTGCATAAAAACATTAATATACTGTGCAATTATTATATGCGTTAAATGAAACCTGTAAACGCGCTTAACTCAATTTTGAAGATGACTCTTACTGTGTTTTGATTTTGCAAAGCCGAGATGTTGTGCCAAAATATGTCTTGACAAGCTAGGTTTGCGTTTAGTTTTGTAACCACAAATATCGCAAATAAATTGTGGTTTGACTGCCGCATGTTCTAAGCGTACATGAAAAGTTAAGGAATCTGAGGAACTGTAACTTCGAGAACATTTGTTACAATTATACTTCCTTTGCAATGCCTTTATGTTGGTTTTATCATGTACGCGAACTATATGCTGTCGAAGGTGCACATTCCGCTTGAACCTTTTTTCGCAGAAGTCACATCCAAACTGTGGTATGACGTCGCATTCGAATTTTTGATGACGATTCAACAGAGCTTTTCTTTTATAGGTTCGTGCACACTTCTTACATGTGTATTTATTTCCCAGTTCCGGTTCATGAACTTTCAGCTTCTTACGAGTCGGCAACTTTTTCTTATCATCCCAAATATTAGCCTCTCTTATATGCGCAGCATGTAATTTTTTCTTATATTTTTCATCACATTTCTGGCCTGCGATTGTCTCTTGTACTGAAAATTTCACAGAAAATAATTTTGAATTATTGGTTTTGTAGTTTTAGTTAATATATTTAAATGACGAATCCAGCCATACCTTCGAAGATTTCTTCCTTTATATCCAAAGATGTGTCAGGATCATATTCAATAATGCAAGCCGAAGCCTTGTCATCAGAAATGACAGACGAAATTTTAGTGGCTCTAGATTTTACGTCCAATGGGTTTCCTTCAGAAACAAGACTGTGATCTCCACTTTCTGGTTTGATAAACACAGTTTCAAATCGCAAAAAGTGACCAGAGGGAAGAGCAGTACGTGATCTACTATCTGATCTTGCTGTTAATTTCTTCGAATCAGTCTTGAATTTCTTGGTGCTACTTGAAGTACTCGGCTGACCTAGAAAATTATAACGTAAAATATTAAATTAGTACTTTCCGATAACTTTAATCCTTACGCTGCAGCAGATACAGATTTAATTAATAACCCATTCACAGTCACAAAACATTCGAATTTGTCTGCAAAATTGAAATGATATTACAAACTAGCAGGAGTGGGCAATTTTTAAATTGAGGAAGATAGGGTCTAGAAAAGAGGCATGTAGTTATTTCAAATAAACTTGATATTAAAAAGCAGTACAGAAACAAAAATATTATTTTATTTCTTAAATAACATTCTGCTAAAAAGTTCAGTTTACTTTCATCAGTAGATTATACAGTAGTATCATTTATTATTACATAAAAAACAAAATTATAAATAACACAGCTCCACAAAAAAAGAAAAATGTTCTCCAACCTGAGCTAAACCACCATTTTTATACGTTATTGAGGTCTTTAAATCCAAATCCTCATTCAGTTTGACCCCATCGGGTCAGGATCAAGGTCAATTGAAACTCAAAATGAAGAAAACCATTGGATCGGAGAAAACCTCTACTGTCAGACGTTTTTGGGGTAACTGAGTCTGAATCCTGGGTCTTTTTGAACCCATCAGATCAGGATCAAGGTCAAGTGAAGGTCAAAATGAGAAAAAACCATTCAATCAGCATAAAAAACTATTTTAAGACGCTTTTGGGGGATAGATAAATCCGAATCCGGGATCATTTCAAACTTATCAGGTCGGAATGAAGGTTATTCCAATGTCAAAACTTATGAAGCTATAAAGTCGATCTTATGAGGTCAAACTAATCCCGGATTTAGATTCTGCAATCCAAAAAACGTCTAAGAGTAGAGTTCTTCTCCAATTCTATGGTTTTCTGGGTTTCGACCTTGGAAAAACCTTTGCCCCACCTGATTGGGACAAATGACTCTGGATTCAGATTTATTGTGACTTTCACTTGACATAGATTGTTGCAGAAGTCATACTTGAACTTCGGTATGACACCGCATTCGAATTTTTTATTTTGAATTAAATGACACTTATTTTTATAGCTGCGCGCACACCATTCGAATATGTATTTATTTCCTAGTCTCGATTCCTGAACTTTTTGTTTCTTGTAGCTTGGCAGTTTCTTCTTAGCACCAAACATATCAGGTTCCCTCTTATATACGGCATGCAATTTTGTCTCATATATTTCGTCACATTTCGAGTTAGAAACTTTGTCTTCATCTGAAAAGTTAACAAAATATTATTTGCAATTTTTTCTAGGTTTAGTTAAAATAATCTAAATGCAAATTCCACATTACCTTGGATCATTTCTTCCTTTATTTCCAAATTTGTCCCATTTTTGTATTCAATAATGCAAAGTAAATACATTACATCAGAATTACTATTGAAAGAAGCAATAGCTATATATGTACTTTTCGACAATTTTAATTTCCAAAGGGTCACCACAATCAAAATCATAATATTGTCCACCATCTGCTCTCCCTGTTGATTTCTTCGAATTACCTTTGGAATTTTTTGTGTTAATTGAAACTCTCCGTCGATCTAAAAAGTTATAATGGAAAATATTAGATTAGCATTTTTTTGATGAATTTAATCCGTATGCTGCAGCATAGATATCGATTTAATTATTTACTCATATACACCCAAATTATTTATGAATTAATCTGAAAATTTCGAATGGTATTATATATTTGCAGGAGTGCAGTATTTTCAACATTAAGGAATGTAGAGAGTAACTTAAACTTAAACTTATTAAATCTTAACTGAAATTATAAAAAAAGGCTCAGTTCACTTTTATCAACTGATAACTAAGTGGAAACACTTGCTGGTAAATCTAAAAGAAAATGGTGAGCAATCTCTCTTATTGTGCCTATATCATATTTTTTGTTATCAAACAAAACGAGTGATAGCAAATTCTACACTTAGGAAAAGAAATTCGTCTCCATATCGATAAGTAAAATTAAATACTATATAGTAATTTCCATAAAACGTAATTTAAGGCAAACACATGAATTTTATGTAGTTAAAAAGAATATTTTATGTTTATTGATGAATTACTTGAGATGTTGTGCAGTAATGTGTGGGGACAATTTAAATTTTCGAATGGTTACGTAGCCACAATAGTCGCAAATAAATTGTGTTTGACTGTTACATGTTTTAAACCATAATTTCGATTTAAGTGATGTGTATAACTGTAGCTTCGAGAACATTTGTTACAATTGTAAATCTTTTTCGGTGCTTCTAAGTTTGTTTTTTGATGCACCTCAACTATATGATGCATTCGAATTTCTTTATGAGGACTAAAACAATATTTATTTTTATAGATTAGCGCACACTTTTCGCATCTGTCATTCTTTTCTAGTTTTGATTCCTACACTTTTTGCTTTTTACGATTCCTCCGTTTTTCCTTATGACCGTTAATACATTTTAATTACAAATCCAGCCATACCCTGGATGATTTCTTCCTTTATTTCCAAAGTTGTGTCATTCCCGTATTCAATATTTAAGTTGAAGCCTTATCATTAGAATTACTGTCAGGAGCAGTAGTTAAATACTTTTCATCTGAATGAAATATTTCGGAAGGAATATTATTTTCTTCCCTCTCGCGTTTCCAAAAAGCATTTTTGAATTCCAAAGGATCCCCACAGCGAAGATCAGAATATATTCCACCATCGGGTGTCCTTGTTGATTTTTTAACAAATGTTAAAATTCTTGGTAGTTAATATAGATTTAATGAATAACAAACACAGGAATTAATTATATTAGAATTGGTCTACAAGATCCGTATCACCGTTTTTTCAAATAAATATAAAAACAAAAAGCAGTTTATACGGAACCAAATTATTTTATTTCTTCAATAGAATTGTGTTAACCAGTTCTCCAAACTTTCATGTGTTTATACTTGAACAGTGATGCTTGCTACAAAATGAATGTTTAAAAATAGTAACTAATGGCAATATCGATAGAGAGTAAACTTATTCTTTCTACACCTTTATCAAGTACCACGGAGTATATTGTCGTAATTCTCACAAAATGTAATTTATTAGGTACAAACATGTTTTAAAATTAAAACAAGAATGTTTATAACTACTATGAGAAAACTCCTCAGGATTTATGATTCGTGTACGCAGTAATTATTACTAAACGGTTATATCGATTTAAGGAATTTGAGGAACTGTAACTTCGAGAACATTAGTTACAATTATTTTTTTTTTGTGATGCCTTTAGTTTTGTTTTCTGATGCATGCGAACTATATGCTGTCGAAGATTTGAATTCAGTTTAAATCGTCTGGCGCAGAAGTTACATGCAAATTGCGGCATGACACCGCATTCAAATCTTTTATGACGATTCAAATCAGATTTATTCTTATAGCTTCGTCCACACTTTTCGCATCTGTACTTCTTTTCCAGTTTCAATCCTTGAACTTTTTGTTTCTTATGGGTCGGCAATTTTTTCTTAGCAGCAAAAATATCAGCTTCTCTCGTATATGCTGTATACAATTTTGGCTGATATTTTTCATCACTTTTCTGTCCTGCAACTGTATCCCGAACTGAAAATTTAACAGAAAATAACTTTGAATTTTTGGTTTCGTACTTTTAGCTAATTAATTTTAATTAAAAATCCAGGCATACCTTGGATGATTTCTTCCTTTATTTCCAAAGTTGTGTCCTGGTCATATTCAATCCTGCAAGTTGAAATCTTGCCATCAGAATTGTTAGACGAAATTTTAGTAGCCATAGACTTTACGTCCAATGGATTTCCTTCACAAATGAGACTGTGCTCTTCACTTTCGGACTCAACAAATACAGTTTCAAATCCCAAAAACTGACCAGACTGAAGAACAGAATGTGCTCCACCATATGGTTTTTTTGCTGATTTCTTCGAATAAGTCCTTAAATTCTTTATCTTAGTTAAAGCACGCGGTTCACCTGAAACATTATAACATAAAATATTCAGTTTCTAATTTCGGATTATTTTAATTTTCATCGTGTAGCAGATGTAAATTCAATTACCAACCCAAACACAATCATATTACATTGAAGTTGCTATGCAAATTTTGTATAGTACTATATTTTCTTAGAAGTCTTATATTTTATACATTATAGAAGGTGGGGACCACAAAGGAAGCATGCATATAGCTTTAAATTAATTTTAAAATAAAAAACAGTGTCTATACAAATGTGTATTTTTATTTTTTAAATAATATTATGCAAACGTGTTAACGGTCACTTTTAATAGTTGATAACGGAGAAGTAAAATTTGATAGTTAATCACACAAAAAAAAATGGTACACTGGGAAAAATTGATGCTACACGTTATAGTCCATTTTTCTGGGAGTGAATAATGTATACATTCTCATATATTTTTGCCAAATAAGCAAAACGAACCATAACAAATTGTAAAATTAAGATAAGCAATTTATATTAATATCGATGGAGAACAAAATTACTCTTCAGGAATCTTCAAAAAGCGAAAGTGAGTATATAATATAATAATATAATAATATTGGCTAACAAATAGTTATAATTTCCACCAAAATTAGTGGAATAATATATCTTAATCGATGTTACATTGACGGTTTAGGGAAACGGACAGATTTATAGATAATGATTTAAGCTTTTGAAGTACTTTGCTGAAATAGAAAAAGTCTCTACAAATGTAAATGAGTATTTCTTAATACGTTAATATTTGATCACGACCTAAACCGGAGGTATCCGTCAGTAAATCGGTGAAGACAGCTGACAACGTAGAAATGTTATTTTACTAATTCAGGATAAAGTATAATCCTATTATATTTATATACTATGTGAAAAACTCTGCAAAATAGGTTCGTGGTTCGATTCCTCAGCCAAAATATTTGTAAATTTTTTCTACGTTCTTCTACCACATTCAGTAAACCAAATCCAACAAAAATGTTTTCGGCATATTGCGCGATAATCATCTTAAACCTAAGAGAAAAATAAGATTTCTCACTTTTAAAAATTATTAATAATAAAATTTCTTTCAGGACCTTCAAGAAGTAAAACAGAGGATTATGTGGGATTTTTCAGGAAATCTAATTTAAGGTATATAAGCATTTATTATGATTTAACACTAGTATTCCATAGTTCGTAAGGATTGAAGTCCCACGTACAGTACCGGCCAGAATTTTTAATCCACTAAGAAAAGTGGTTTTATAAACATGTCTCTCTTGTTAGTGATTAGCTCAGCAATATATTAAGTTAGACACATTGCAAAAAAAATTGTTACGAAGCTAATAAAATTTTGAATCGATTGAGCCCTACTTGTAGTATTTTAGATCAACCGAGTCCAAGATAGTAGTCTTTGATTCTTATTTTCCACTTTCTGCATGTTTCAGCCTAAATTCTTCTCTTCAAAATGAGACTAAAAACATGATGAAATATTTACTGGTACTAAAATTGTCATGAAAAATGGGGAAGTTCCGATCGACAAACTGATTTTCGTAATGGATACGCTTCCACATTTTAATGATAAGTCAAGTGCCATTAAATATTTAATTACGTCCTTAAATTCTTTTGAAAGAGTTATTTTTAAAATTGAATTAAACGAAGATTCTATTTTTTATTCGTAATAATTATTAATTAATGAGATCGGCTGTGCGCGATCAAAACGCAGTGAGCGCCAAACCAAAAAATTAAACTTTCTGTGTTTTAACTTCGTATAACACTTGCTGAATGCACTCAATTGTTAATAAATCGTAAAATATTTATATAAAGAACATAATTAGGCTAAACTTTACTTATTAGTACCAGTATTATTTACGTCAAATTAAACCTGTAAACGCGTTCAACTCAATTTTGAAGACGGCGCTTATTGTTTCTTGACCGCACACAGCCGAGATGTATTGAAGAAATATGTCTTGACAAGCTAGGTTTTCGCTTAGTTTTGTAACCGCAAATATCGCAAATAAATTGTGGTATGACTGCTGTATGTTCTAAACGTATATGAAATGTTAAGGCATCTGAGGAACTGTAACTTCGAGAACATTTGTCACAATTGTACTTTGTTTGCGATGCTCTTATGTTGGTTTTATTGTGTACGCGAACTATATGCTGTTGAAGGTGTAGATTCCGTTTAAACCGTTTGTAACAGAAGTTACATATGAACTGTGGCAGGACACCGCACTCGAATTTTTGATGACGATTCAAATGAGGTTTATTTTTGTAGCTTCGTGCACACTTCTCACATGTGTAATTCTTTTCTAGTTTCGAATCCTGCACTGTCTGCTTCTGAAGGATCGGCAACTGTATCTTAGCTCCACTAATATCAGCTTCCCCAATATGTACGGTGTGCAATTGTGTCTCATATTTTTCATCCCATTTCGGACGTACAGCTATAGGTTGACATGGAAATTTAACAGCAGTTAATTTAGAATTTTTAGTCTCATAGATTTAGTTAATATCTCTTAATTACAAATCTAGGCATACCTTGGAAGTTTTCTTCCTTTATTTCCAAAGTTGTGTCCTGCTCATATACAATCATGCAATTTGAAGCCTTGTCATCAGAATTGTCAATCGACATTGGATTAGCCATAGAAGTTTCTTCCCATGGATTTCCTTCGGAAATAAGGCTGTGGTCTTCCTTTTCGTGTTTGACAAAGACAGTTTCAAATGCCAAAAAGTGACTAGAGTGAAGAGCAGAATGTACTCCATCATCTGGCATTTTTGTTGGTTTCCTCGAATAACTCCTGAATTGCTTGGTGTTGGTTGGAGCACTCGGTTTATCTGAAAAATTACAACGTAAAATATTCAGTTTAAAATTTCAGATGATTTAATTCCTTATCGTTTAGCAGTAATAGATTTAATTAATAACCAAGACACGAACACATTCCAGTGGAATTTGTTTGTAAAATTCGTATTGTATTATATAATTCCAGGAGTATGGCCTTATTTTTACATTAAGGAAAACGGGCACTACAAATAAAGCATGCAGTTAATTTTAAATAAATATTTAATGGAAAAGCAGTGCATACACAACCATATTATTTTATTTCTGCAAAAAAAATTTTTGTAGTGAGTTCATTCCCTTTCATCAGTTGATAATTGAATAGTAATACTTGTTAGAAAATGAAAGAGAAAACATGGATATACATATGCTTGTATATGTTCATTTTTTACCGAAAATCTAAATAAAAAATATAAGAACAATTTCAATGATTAAGAAATGTAATTCATGGCAATATGAAAACTGCTACGAGAAATGTCGTAAGGATTTAAGTTTTGGGTACGCAATAATTATTGCTTCTTGAGATGTTTTAGAGATATATGTTGTGACAACCGATATTTTCTATTCGAATTATAAGAACAATAATCGCATATAAATGATGGTTTCATTCCTGCATGTTCGGAACGTTTATGTCGATTTAAGGCATTTGAAGAACTGTAGCATCGAAAACATTGTTTACAATAATACTTCGTTTGTGAAGCATTTAGTTTTATTTTCTGATGCACTTTAACTATATAGCGCCGAAGCGTATGATTACGTTTACATCGTTTGTCACAGAGGTTACATCTTAACTGTGTTACGACGTTAAATTCCAATTTTCTATGACAATTATTATAAAGAATTACATGTGTAATTCTTTTCCAATCGCGATTGCTCAATTTTCCTCTTCATGTGGGTAGTCTCTATCTTAGTATCAAAAATATTAGCTTCTTTTATATCTACGCTAGACAATTTTGTCTTACATTTTTCATCACATTTGTGGCCAGTATATGTCTCTTGATCTGAAAATTTAACAAAAAATGAGTTGAAAGTTTTTATTTCGTAGTTTCAGTGAGATATTTTATATACAAATCTATTCGCACCTTGGATAATTTCTTCCTTTATTTCCAAAGTTGTGTCACTGTCGTATTCAATTGTGCAGGTTGAAGTCTTGCCATGAGAATTATTTTTAGAAAGAATTTAATTCGTTATACAGTTTTCATTTAACTGCTTTCTTATGAAAAGACGATTGTGTTTTTCCCTCGCTTGTTTCAAGAAAACAGGTTTAAATTCCACAAAATCAACGCAGTCAAGAGTAGAATATGGTCCACCACTCCGTCTTCTTCTTGATTTCTTCGAATCACTCCTGAAATTCTTGGCGTTAGTTGAAGCACTCAGTTGATCTATAAAATTATAACGTAAAATATTCGATTACTAATTCCAGATGATTTTAGTCTTTATCCTTCAGCAGAGATAGATTTAATTAATAACCTAGACACAATAACATTACATTAAAATTGTTCTCTTCGTATCTTATTTGATATGTTTGCAGAAGTGTCCTTCTTTTTACTTTAAAAAAGGTAGGCACTTTAAGCAGGATATGCAGTTATTTTAGATAAATTTGAAAATAAAAAGCAGCGTATACACAAAATATTCTATTATTTCTTACATAAAATTATAAAAACATGTTCAGTTTACTTTCATCAGTTGACAGTTGAGTAGTAAAAAAGTTTATTAATGCACATTTTTGCTTATTTTTTTAAAATTTGGTCAGTAGCGCTTACTTCTATGTCTTAGTTACAGAAAAAAAAAACTACCTTAATACCCAAGCCTAACTTACCCACAATTTAATCCTTGAGACACAATTGAGAAGTAAATAAAGTGCAATTTCTAAGGTGAGTATTACTTAAAAAGAGCTTGTTAAACTAATATGAGATATTTCCTACCGACTGAAGTTACGCATACGTAATAATTACTCCTTCATAAGATGTTTTAAAGAAATATGCGTTGATAAGTGAGTTTTTTGTTTTGACTTATGAGAACAATAATCACAAGTAAATTTTGCCTTCACAGCTGCGTGTTCTACACGTTTATGTAGATTTAAACCACTTAACGAAACGTAACTTCGCGCACATTTATTACAATTATACTTCGTTTGCGATGGCTGTGTGTTCAATTTCTGATGCACGTAAGTTATGTGGCGTCGAAGGTTTTTAGCCTGTTTAAATTTTTTGTCGCAGACGTTACATATGAATTGTGGCATGACGTCACATTCGTATTTTTTGTGACGATTCAAATCCCATTTATATTTATAGCTTCGGGCACACTTTTCGCATGCATAATTCTTTTCTAGTTTCGAATCCTGCACTTTCTGCTTCTGAAGGATCGGCAACTGTATCTCAGCTCCACTAATATCAGCTTCCCCAATATGTACGGTGTGCAAATTTTTCTCATATTTTTCATTACATTTCTGGCCTGTAGCTACCTCCTGACCTGAAAATTAAACGGAACATAATTTTTAATTTTGGTTTCACGATTTTAGGTGATACATTTAAATTAAAAATCCAGCTATACTTTGGATGATTTCTTCTTTTATTTCTAAATTTGTGTCCTCATCATATTCAATCACGCAAGTTGAAATTTTTTCAGCAAAGTTATCAGACGAAGTTTTAGTAGCAATATACTTTTCGTCGAATGGATTTTCTTTACAAATAAGACTGTGTTCTTCCTTTTCTTGTTTTGCGAAGTCAGTTCTAAATCCAAAAATCTGACCAGAACGAAGAGTAGAAAGTAGTCCACCATATGGTATTTCTGTTGATTTCGTCAAATAAATCTGGAAGCGCTTTTTGTTATTTAGATCCCTCGGCTGATCTGAAAAATTATAACATGAAATATTGAGTTAGAAACTTCAAATAACTTTAATACTTATCCTGTAGTATATATAGATTTAATTCACAACCCAGATATTACATTAAAATGTGTATGCACACAAGGAGCATGCAGTTAATTTCGAATCAATTTTAAAATAAAAATAGTGTCAACTGTCTCTTGTGATTGCGGCACGCGACTGTCTGTAATTGTCTCTTGATCAAAAAATGTAATAAACCATCATTTACAATCTTTATTTCATAGTTTCAATGAAGATTTTTCAATTAAAAATTTATTATTAGCTTGAATGAGTTGTTCAGTGATATTCAAATATCCGTCATTGTCGTACTCAACTATAGTTAAAATCTTGGCACTGGAATTGTTTTAAGAAGAAACACGAGTAGTTTAACACGAATATGGGATACCATGTGTGCTCCTGTTGTTTCTTTCAACTCACTTTTGGTATTCTGTTCATCTAAAAAATTATAAGGTGAAAGAAACAATTAGTTTCTCGTAAGATATGCACGTAGGGGTGGTAATTCTATAGATTAAAGAACATAAGGAACAAAAAAAGTATATGCAGGTAATTATAAATTAATTGACGAACAAAGGCAGGATCTAGACATAAATATTACTTTATTTCTTAAATACAATTATAGAAATAAAATTAGTTAACTTCCTTCAGTTGATGACTGAGCAGTAATAATAGCTAGTAAATAAAAAAGAAAACAACATCAATCTATACCTCGATACCAACCTTATCATATCTATATTTTCTCTAAATAAACAATACGTGTCAAAATAAATTCTATGCCTAAGAATATTAGACTTCATTTAAATAGCGAATAAGGGTGAATTTAATCTTTTGGAACCATAACAAAATCACTTGAAGAAGAATATCGGAGATAAATTATGGTCTAAGCACAGACTGCTTATATTTTTCTTTTCTTGTTTTAACTTGTCACAATTATTCCTCAATTTCAACGTTTTCGAGTTTCTTTCAAGATTCGAAATAACCGCAGAAGGATCGTTCAGTAAATCCGTATTAAACAAAATCTTTAACAGGAACTAAAGATTGCTATCTTGTCTTCATAATTAAATAGCAAATATTGATACCTAATACCTAAACAAAATGTATAGAAACCAAATTCTACATTAAACAAAAGTAACTGAGGTAAAATTAATTATTATGAAGTGATTTTGACAAAATGTAATGTAAGCTTTACAATTACAGAATCATTTAAGGTAATGCAAAAAAAGTTATGCCAATAGTATCAGAAATTGTGTATATCTTAAGATATTTATAATTTTTTATCTGTTAACTAGTAACCTTTGAGTTCACTTTTGTTACAGAAAGTATCACACGTAAATCGTGGTTTAAATCATGCATGTTCTGAGGTTTGGTCACGATATAAACAACCTAGTCGAGTGTATCTTCGAGAACATTTGCCTGGAGAACGCGATCTATATGGTAATTAATATTTTAACATTAGTTAGTATTTAACATGTAAAAAGGACAATCATTGCTACCAACTAACGTAACCAAAAAAACTGTGAATAATTTTATTTGTTTATGTTCATAAAAGATATGAATTTCCTTATTTATTTATAAGTTGTTTGGTTAGTAGCACTAACTTGTTTGGGCTCGCAACTTGAAAGAAAAGAATTCCTTTGATGCCCCAGCCTAATCTCTCTGCAATTTATTCACTTCGAACCGAATGCAATTTCTAATAAAAGCACGTAAAATGTATTTTAGATAATAGATAGATAGATAGACTAAACTCTCACATGTTAAATTTAGAACTAGAAAGTAAGTGGTAAAAAGGATGATTATAAAACTCGTTTTTTATATTGCACCAAATAAAAAATTACAACAGAACATTTTCTTTAAATCCTAGCAGTCACTTTCTCCCATTACACCTGAATTGGTTTAGCCACAGTGCCGGGGGTTGCCCACAAGTGGCCTTGTTGCTAAATCGAAAGTATCGAAACGTAAACAGTCAGGGCCGTCTTAACCGCTTCCAACTGGAATCCACTGCGCCTTTCCACTACGCTGCTAGTGTTTGTCCGGCAAGATTCGCAAACGTCTCTCGCCCCGCGCGCTGAGAAGCTGTGTGGGCCAGCAGTTCTAAGAATTACTAAACGGCGTGTGGCTAAACCGAGAGTCAGGTGTATTCAGTTCGCCACCTCGTATGGTTTCACCTTTACACACCCTTAGTATAATGCGAAAAACTTTATTGTGTCCCAAGGCAGAAAAGCTTCCGAGTCTTTTCATGAAATGACGTGTCACGTTTCCGGATAGTTTACAGGTAATAAGCACAGTACAAAATACCTATAGGCCGAGAAAATAAAGAAACTATACTCGCGTTACGTAAGAGTTTTTTTTAACTAGTGTGAACAGTTTTACAAGTATTAAACTTTTTCACTTGTAATGATTATGACTTATTCAGATGTTTTAAAGTAATATGGTGAGCCAAGTTACCCTTTTCTTTCATTTGGCGGCCACAAATATCGCAAGTAAATTTTGGTTTGAGTCCTGAATGTTCTAAACGTTGATGTTTATATAAATCATTTGGCCATGTGTAACTTCGAGTACATTTTATGCAATTATACTTCTTTCGCGGTGCCTCTAACTTTTTCTGATGCACTTGAACTATGTGTCGCCGAAGGTTAGGATTCCGTTTAAATCGTTTGTCGCAGAAGTTACATTTAAACTGTGGCATGACGTCACATTCTAATTTTTTATGACGAGTTAAATTCCCTAACTGGGTATAACTTCGCCCACACTTTTCGCATTTGTATTTCTTATCAGCTTTTGATTCCTGACATTTCTGCTTCTTTTCATTGGTGCGCAGTTTCTTCTTGGCAGAAAAAATATTAGTTTCTCTTACATTTGCGGTACAAGATTTTTTCTCGTAGTTTTCATCACATTTCTGGCCTGTAACTATGCCTTCATCTGAAAATTCTACAAAACATTATTTACAATTTTTTTAGTGCTTAACTTCAATTAAGGCATTTCATTTACAAATCTATTCATACCTTGAATGACTTCGTCCTTTATTTCCAAAGTTTCGTCATTTTCGTATTCAATACAAAAAACAGTTTCAAATTTCGATAAGTCAGCGCAGCGAACAGTAGAATTTGGTTCACCAGCTGGACTTCCTGTTGACTTCTTCACATCACTCTTGAAATTATTGGCGTTAATTGAAACACTCGTTTGATCTAGAAAATTATAACGTAAGAAATTTAATTAGTATAGTGTGATGTCAATCCTTCTCTTGCAAGACATAAAGATTTTATTAATAACCCATACAGAATTACATTAAATTACCATTTTTCTATAAAATTTGTATCCTATTATATGTTTATAGGAGTGCCCTTATTAAACAAGGAAAAGAAGGGACCACAAAAGCAGCATGCAGCTACTTTTTTATCCATTAAAAAAACAGTTCTTGTTTATAGGAAAACATTATTGTATGTCCTAAATAAATTCAGGGAATAAAATTTAGTTTACTTTCATCAACAATACCTTGAATAATATTGTTAAATATCAGAGATGTTACATTTTAAAATCCCATAATCTTCAAGAAGTAAAATAGAGTACTAAATAGTAATTTACACAAAATGCAATTTGAGGTATAAAGCTTTGTATAAAATGCGAAGTAAAATATTGTGCTCAAAGTAGGGAAAGTATAAGCACGAGGCGAAACGAAAAGGAGTTGTAGGCGAGTCGAAGGCGGGTTGGAGCAGTCGTAAACAGGACTTCGGCGAGCCGAAAACAGCCTGAAGATGAGCCAATTCCAAATACTGTAAACTTTACAAGAGCTACAAAAGCGCACGATACAAACAAAAAATTATTTAAAATACTCAAAAATTTGTAATTATCACAAATTACGAGAAACTTTGGAAATTTAAGTTATACAAACCTTTTTCGAAGAAATTGAAAAATTTTAAAATATTCCGGAAACCTATGGAAAATGATACATTATGGGAGATTTAAGCTAAACAAAAATGACAATCAATTCAGCCGTCTTTCTTTTTTTTTATAGTTCATTTATTTATACTCATACCACATACTTATATATTTTCCCCAACTAAAACAGACGTATGGCAAAAAATTCTAATACAACTAAATAAAATTAGGAAAAGTAACTCATATCGATATCGATGAAGAGTGAATTTATCCTCTCGGAACCTTCATTGGGTAAAATTTAGTATGATCTATCACGATACGTTATAATTTTATGACACTGGAACCTGGATTTGTGAAACATTTCTGGCATTGCCCGAAGACGTAAATCCAGGGACTAGTAAAGTTGACAGGCAGGGCCATTTGAAAAATGATCATTCTCAATTTTCGAAACGGACAAATCCAGATTAAGGATATTCAGGTTCCAGTGTATAACGTGAGATATTGCAGAGCGAGAATTAAATACTACCTTTTAACATCTAGATACTAACTCTTCACATATCTTATGTTTAACTATGGGACAATGATATAGATTTTTAGATTTAAAATTCACATATACGTAGGTCACTCTGACAGTTTCTGGAATGATTATAAAATAATAATCTTTTAACGCAATCTCAACTACACCTTTTGAAAATATTCTCCATTAAAACTTATACAGTCGTGTGTCATTTGGAACATTCAGAGTTACTCATCTACTTAAAGTTCTAATTTCCAGATATTTATACTGAATGACAGAGACATGTAAATTATAAGTCGAGACATTATCGCACTATTAAGTTTTGACACATAGAGTCTTCAGTAATTTTTCTACTAATTTCAGAATAAAAAACTGTTTACAATGTAAAAATTGTATGTTATTAAATCAGGATTATCCATATTCCTATTACATATTTTCATATTCTGTGTAAAAAATGTTTAAAAAGATTAAAAATTACTTTCTTCTCTTTATGATTAAGGGGTCATTCTAGTAACTACCCCCGAAAAAACTCTATTTCTGTGCATTTTTATGAGACTCTTGATAAAGCTATTGATGTAAGATTTGTTAGGCATAATAAGTGCACTATTAAAATACACTTAAAATATTTCTTATTCATTTTATACACTTTTTATACACAAAAACATCAGTCAACGAAAAGCCTCCAACAGTAAATAGGTCCTGGATTTAAAAAAAAATCTGGAAACTGGGCCATCTTAAACAAAAAAATTAAAAAGTTTAAGGTTATGCAGGGTGTTCAAAAAGTCTCGATACACCTAAATATCTCTCCAGGTAAATATTTTTTCCAAAAGGTCAAGGTCATTCTTGAAGTAACTTTTAACGAGGAATCCAGTGGTGGTCTTGAATTTGACCTTGAACTTAATCTTCAAGGTTATTTCAAGGTCAATTTTGTTTTTTTAAATGGGAACCCCTATTTTACAGATTGGTCCCAATCCATGAACTAAGTACATGTTTGGACGTAAAATTTCCCGCTCTTTCGATTTCCGTTGCCAAAAATAAGGGTTCCCATTAAAAAAAATAAAATTGACCTTGAAATAACCTTGAAGATCAAGTTCAAGTTCAAATTCATGGTCCTAACTGCCACTCCATAACCCCTTATTATATATCACAAAAACTCCTTATTAACTTAAAAAAAAGATATAAATAAAAACAAACAATATAAATATAAACAAAACAAAACGAAAAAAAATTAGCGTATTCCAGCCCACCATTTTAAATAGTTTTGAAAATCATGTACAGTATGATGGCAGTATGACAAAAAGCTCCAGCTTTGGGATCACTGGTCAGAAGTACTGAGTATATGAATCCCAGTGCGCAAGCGCGATCACGATATTCTTTTGTTCTATTGCGCGCAATTTTTGAAATTTCTGTTTATAGCATAACAGCTCTTGAAAGGAAATTATACAGAAAATAGAAAGTAACTATAAAATTGAAGCTACAAGTTACTGCAAAAATAGCAACTAAGGTAAGTTACAGTTACTTTTTATTAATGCAATTAAGTTACTGCAAAAGATACAAGTTGAATATGCTTGTATGGAATCGTCAAACTGTACGTGCAGCTGTAAATGCAGCTGTAAATATAATTAAATATATATCAAATATAAAACAAAATATTTTTTAACCTAAATGATGGATCATCAACTGAAAACTAAGAATGTGAAACAAAGTATTTTCACTTTCAATTATGATTTAATGTATTTTCAATGAAAAAATAAGATAAAACAGATTAATTTTTAATCAAACAGTTGTGATTTTCATCCAAAACGATACAAATTTCACATAAATATATGCATTTTTCACCCAAAGAAACACGTATTTTCAACAACGCAGTTGAATTTTTAACCAAAAGGAAAAGCTTCATAACAAAATGACTGATTTTTTAACAAATTAATCAGATTAACTTTTATTTTCGAATTGTTCCCTCTGTCTGTCCCACTATTATTTATTCCTTTTTGAAAATAAACGGTCGTATAAAGATTGTTCGAAATAACTTAGAAATAGTGTACCACTTCGTTTACTTCGTTCTAAACCTTTCTGATTTCTTTGCTAGTAAATGTCACATTGTCTCAATATAGGCCAGACACCGAGCAAAAATATGACCCTAACTTCAAATTAATTCTAAATAAGCTGAATTTTTTTATAACTTCTAGATATTTCGCTACACTACCAAAAAAATCAGTAATTTCCAGTCTTGTAATTTTTTTAATAATAATGCAAAATAGCGACAAAAATGATTTTTTGAAGTTTCTCTTGATTTAAATGAAAACGGTTAGTCTTAGCGAAAAATAATTTAATAGAAAAATTTTCGACATCTTACTCTGCACAAATAAGAACCTTTCGACTTCTTTTTATAGTTAACCATTAATCCAAAGGAGGAAGTAAAGGAACGAATTTAGACCAAACTAGTCTTGCCTCAGTCATTAGTATTTTTTGATGCCGGCTTATAAGCATTTCTCCAGGCTAACCACCACCTCATAGAAAGAAATTTACAATAAATTAATTATCACCTTAGTACACTTTTTTCATCCATCTTGAGCCAAAAATTGGGTACACTTAATTTGGTACCAGCGGGTAGAGATTTCGTTACATGCTTGCTTCACAGGCGTATAAGATAACTGCAAAGTTTCAATAATCACGGTCTGTTACTGCCTCTATTTTTTCCTTCGATGATGGAAAAGGGTCAACTACTACTTCGCAATTTTTCTACTTAGATTTCGAAGCATACACAATCTTTTGTACAGTCTGTTACAAAAATAGTTTAAGAGAGTTTTCTTTTTAAAGATATATTTCTTTTAATATTTTATTTTTATTTTTTCTTGAGTTTTATTGTTTTTTAAAAATAATTTTTGTTGGCAAAAAAAATAATAGACGAAATATATTTAACTGCTCTACTTTTTAACAGTAAAGCGAATACCTGGTTAAAAAATTTGTACTGAAATTTAAGGAAATTTGTTATGACCCTTAATGGAACTTTCTAAACCTGTATAAGATCAGGATTTATATGAATGATTATAAATAAAAATAACCTTACTAGTCATAAATGCTTAGAAATAAATGTCTTACTTACTCTGGCAACTTAAAAATATTCTACACTTTTAAAAAGTGTACTTTCATCCTGTTGAATCGCAAGATATTTGACTTATTGACTTTAAAAAAGTCTTCTCTAAATTTGGTAACCAAGAAAAATAATTTGATAAGGTAGATAGAAGTAAAATTCAGGAAGTTCTAAAAGAGTACGAAGTCAACTGATGGCTTCTGTAAGTAGTGCCACCCATTCGACGAGAGCAGAGGAGCGGAGGCTCCCCTTAGCTTAGGAGGTGGGTGGTGAGCCGATGCCTCAGTGGCGGGTGGTGGCCCGATGCCTTGGTGGTGGGTGGTGGTCCGATGTCTTGGGGGTGGGTGAGGGTCCCCCAAGTTATCGGACTACAATCCACCTCCAAGGCTAGTGCCAGCCGCCGCTCCTCTGTTCCCGTCGAATGGGCGCCACTGCCTGCAAGCAATAAAAACAATATAAGCAGATAGCAAAGCGAATGTAAGAGTTATTAGGAAACTTATTTACTTATTCGATACTATGCAAGATGTTAGACAAGGATGCGTTATGTCCTCATGGCTATTTAGTACATTCATGGATAAGTCAATGACCGTTTCCAAGGAATAAAGTGTAGATCTAGAGACAGTGAGGGTACGTGGGTCAGCTTTCGCAGATGATAAGGTTGTTATGGCAGAGTCAATCGAGGACTTGGAACATGGGCTTTAAAATTAACGCAAATAAAACATATATCTTATATAATACATATATCTTGGTGGCCTATTCACTAGTGAAGGAAAGATAGCTGGGGAGTTAGATAGCCGTATAAACGAGGGTAAGAGGGTTATCGGTAGAGCAGGGCCTATTATCAGAATTGAAAATACATCAAATAAAGCTGAAAGGGCTGATAATTCTCAAATAATATGGTCTAAAAACAAAGAATATGCGAAAGAAATTTGCTAAGATGCTTTAGGCATGTTAAGAGAATGAAATATGAAAAACTAACGAAACAGGTGTATCAAGGTGAAGTGAATGGCAGTCTACACAGAGGTAGATCTGACAAAGAACGGTTAGAATGTGTAAATAAGACCCTAATTCGAAGAGACATAAGAAGCCATACAAACACAAGAGTTTGCATTAGAAAATCTATGGGCGTAAAGGAAGCTAGAGTGGTATAAAAGGACAGAAAAGTTCGGTGAAAAATAGTTCATAAAAAGAATGTCAGCTGAGTGAATGACGCCTGAAACAAAAGAATTTGGATGCTGTTGAGTCACGGGAATTCTAAATCATTCTAAAGATCTGCACCCGCTTCCCCACATAACTCCCCTTTTACGCCGAGTGTGTCATGCCTGCCCCGAAAGGGAAATGGCCTAATGATATGTAAATAATATTTTAACTTATTTTCAGCAGCATTTAGCAATTTAATATCTGCAAGACATTTTATAAGAATTTAATTATTATAAAACGTCTTTACAGATATTAGATTTTTATATACTTCAAACGTACAGTATACGAGGTATAAACTACTATGCTAGACTATACTCAAATTAACTGAATAAGGGTCAATATGAATGTTCCGGCAGAAGCTGTAAAAATCTTAGACACCTGGTCTTTTTTAAGACATTCCAGGAAAGTAGAAGATTTACAACTTCTAAGCGTCCTTTTGCTACGCACTGATGGGGGCCCAGGTAGCAGCGGGCCATATATGCAGTTATATTGTACACATGTGAAGCAAGAGTTTTCTTTTAACTATGTACCCTATGGCACCAAATTAAGTGTACCAAATTCAAGGGCCTGGAGAAATGCTTATAGACCGGCATCAAAAAGTATTATTAAATGAGACAAGAATAGTTTTGTCAAAATTCGTTCGTTTACTTCCTATTATTAGATAAAGGCTTAACAATTAAAAAAAAGTATAAAGTACCTTATTGGTGCAGAATAAGATGCCGGACACTCTTCTATTGAACTATTTTTAGATAAAACTAATCGCTTTTATTCAAATGAAGAGAAACTTGAAAAATATGAATGGTGCCGCTATTTTGTATTATGATAAAAAAATCACAAGGCTCGAAGTTACTGATATTTTTTTGGCGGTTCGGCATACCATCTAAAAGTTATATACAAAAATGCAGCTCACTATTTATGTGTATTTTTGGTGCTGCAGCGTTTTAACTATTAAGAAGGGGAAAGAGAAGTAAGCGTGGTGAGATTTTGGTCAGTGAAGAAGATAGGGGCGAGAAGCTGAATGAGATTGGAAGGTGTCGATGCAAGGGTGAATGAGGTGTCCACAGTGAATGATAAAGGCTGATTTTGAGGTTACATTGGATCTTGCATAGCGAAAGTTCAGGCGGGGAAGAAGTGTTGTGCTGTGAGAGTTATGGATCCTGCTTAGTAGAGAAAGTAGGATGCCTGTACACGGATCCTCAGGAGAGGGCAGCTCATGAACATTGCAAGCAAGAATAACGGGTTAAGAGTAGGATTAAAAAAATTTTGGTAACCTTAATTTGAAGAAGGTAACGCGAGAATTTATCTAGAAATTATGAGAATAAAAAAATACACATTTTTTACTTTTATTTTATTTGTTATTTTTTATAAGTTAAATAACGTTTATATTCAATGTAATTAAGCCTATATGATCATAAACATTAGGGACTGAAATTATTTTGTAGTTTTATACACAGTAAACTCCACATTTTTCAGAATCGAATTTTATTTATTGATAATATTCAGCTGAAGCTTAATATTTTACGTCAAAAAGTCAGTATTAGGGAGATTTTGCAAAACGTTTCGTAGGATACGGTAAGCGCTAAATGATACGCTAAAGAAGTCGGATAGCGGAAAACGATATCGCTTAACTCATAGAGCATGCGCAGAATCTTCATCACGTGACTTTAGCGTTTATCATAAGCTAGGAAACGATATGCAAAATATTCCTATTTTATAAACCTTATTGCTGTGACTTAGGGGTTACATAACCTACACAGCAATAGAATATGCTGCAGTAATATATGTTATAAAATAGTTGGATATTTTGCAAGGCGGAAATTGGGACAATAACACGAAAAGCAATTTAATTCAGCGTCTAATAAAACCGAAGTTAAAGACAAAAAAAGTTCAGAGAAATTCTCCATAAAAAGACAACATCAAAACAATAATATTTATATCAATATTACTAACATTTAGTAAATATGATAAATCATTTTTTTTAATACTAAACAGAATCTAGGGGAAAATAATAGTAATGATGTTAGTCTGGACGAGCTAATCTAGCTAGTTAGTCAGACGGTCATTTAAAAAACTATTTTGGATAGTTGACGTTGAAAATTATTTAAAAAAATTTCTAGATCATAAGAAAAAAAATTTTTATTGCACATTTTTCATATTTCATACTTTTAAACACCATGAATATTTTTGAAAATTTGCAAACAAAAATTTGTTTTTAAAAGTTGGACAAATGTTTGCTGCGAAAAGGCTAGCCAGCACGCGACTTGTGCTCGCAAAGACTGACTAGATTATGAGGAAAAAAATCATTTTTTTAATGCTGACTTTTCATTTTTTGTACTTTTTAACACGCTGGCTTTTTTGGAAATGTGCAAGAAAATCTTTGAGTTAGGCACTTAGAAAAATGTTTGGTCATGACGGGTCAGCAGGTTCCCGATTAGGGATCGAAAAGACCGTCTAGATTAAACGGTCTTGACAATGTCCTAACTGGCAGCTACTCTGGCCCGATAATTTTTTCACACGGAAGACAAACACTATGTAGAATTCCGTTTCAAATAAACTAAAGAACATTAAAAAATGTTCATTATTTCTCGAGTTATTACCATTTGCGAAATTTGACGTTTTATGCTACATAACATTATAAAATGTATATTCTGCCTTTAAATTGGGCTTGTTAGACACCGAATTCTATTAGCCTTCATTTTAATATGAGGAAAAACTCTTGTCAAATTAAAACATTACGAAACTTTAGCAACAGCTAAAAAGGGCGTGTACATGATTTCCGCCGAAAGTGCAGTTATGTGAGAAATATAGTAACATCTCATTGCTGTGAATTATATTTTATAATAAACTTACGTAAAACCAATCACAATTGTACTAAATATTTATAATCTAACTTATTTTTTAAGTGAATAAAGTAAAGTAGCTAGCTAATAGCTAGGTAATAATTTAAAAAATATTCCCTAAATTACTAAGAATCAACATAGGTGCGTTGGAAACCATTTGAGATCGAAAAATCACATTTATTTCGGTGAGAAAACTAAATTCTCAAATCTCACAAAATCGCTTGAGAACTTACTGGGAACTTATCAAGAAGTTTTTGGCGTTGCTGATGGAGAGGATTTACGGGAAGTAAAAGTGAGTGGGAATAAGGCGATTATCAATGCATGCTGCGAAAGTAGTGGTGACAAGTGATACAAGGCGCCGGTTAAGGGGATTTATTGGATAAAGATAAAGCGATTTCATTTATCACTCACAATTTTGAATATTTTTGTCTGATTTTTTGCATACGGTATTTAAATATTATTCTGGTTTGCTGATTAGAGCCGGTTTTTCGATAAAATGTTTATATTTTATTTAGTAATCAAAAATGAAGAACAATATCACAGAAGTTGAATGTTAATATGTGTGCACTTTCGCGGCACACTCATCAACCCTCGTTAAACTGAAGATGCAGACACGACGCAGCGCGGCGAATTACTCGTAACGAAAGTCCCTTTCAATGTCATGAGATGCAAGTCAGTTACAAAAACTAAAAATATGAGAGCATGGATCGATTCTATTTTAATTAGCAGAAGCAGTTTATTTATATTATTTAAAGTTGATATGGTCTTACATATCCTCCTCGTTCGAGTGGGTGATTCTGATGATCATTCTTTCTCATAAGATAGAAGGAGAGGGAAGGATTGGTTCCGAGGGGTTCCGCCAGAAGGCGCAGGAAGAGTCGTGCCCCTTTGAAAGCTGGCTCCCTCTGGTTTCGTGCATTATCTCGAAAGATAGACAGAGAGGGGAATTGGAAGACTGATCATTCTTCCTTGCGGGTATTGCTGGTTTTATTTTTGGCCAAGTTGGCGTGGTGCT
>JAAAKG020149793.1:0-59360 GCA_010014905.2 Druon quercuslanigerum
AATAAAATTGAATAATTGGGTCAATTAAAAAACGACATTTTTCAAAAAAACAGTAAAGATGTCACTGAATGAATAATTTCATTAACTGTTAAAAACCTTGTTACACGTAATTTTTAATATCTTTATGAATATATTTAATTTTGTTGTTTGTAAACTGAATAAATTTCTGACTGCAATTAATATAAATCCATAGGCAAAATTTAGTAAAAGACTGTAATAATTTGGTAAATGGGATCACCTTCTATTCGAGTTTTTCTTAGGAATGCTTAGTCATTAAGAAAAATAGCCCGGAAATTCGTTCGAACCCACATAAGAATGAACGCGTTAAAAATAATATTTGAAGGTTAAAAGAAGTTTAACACGTATTTCCCATAAGAAAAAAAGACGTTTTTGTAATTTTTATTCAGAATGATCAATATTAAATGAATCAAACCTTTTTTTAAGTACCATCCTCATATAGTTATGATTTTTTTTAGGTTTTTTCAATACATATATTTATAATAAATAATTTTTCAATTTATACTAATGATTAGACGTTTATATAAATTGTTTAAGTAAGATAATATCGTTTTTAGGAATTTTCTCTAAGAACAGAGTTAAAAAGTATCGATTTTGTCCAAATTTTTCAAATTATTATCAACCTTCAGCTATGGCGGACCAGTAATAAATTAAATTTTATATTAATAATGGTTTTAACAACTTATTATTATTTAACGCAATATTCTCTCTGCATTTACATAGAGTAAGGTAATAATTTATGCAATTTAGACAAAATTATTATTGTTTAGAACTATATTTTCCTATATTGATGCTATATAGTTGTGGTTTTTCAAAAAAATGTTCCATGATTTGTAGAATTTATATTTAATAAGGTAATGGATGAATCAATTTTTAGGTACATTTTTATTTTTTCAGAGATGGGATAATTAGGAGTGGCCTGTAAATGACTCATAAAAATTTTGATTTGATTATCACATCACACGGGACAAGGTAAACTTATCGCAGTCAGGAATTTAATTCCGTTATTCTGTTACCGCGTGTAATAAATATGGTTTCTGACTTCTGTCTACAGATAAAAAGGAATTAAAGTTAGATGTCAGTTTTAGAAATATATGTTTTATTTAGAAAAATGTATTCATCAAGATAAGAAAGATTGTTAAAAAATAATTCCTTCTAAGGTTTATTAATTATTAGTTCATAATTAAAAAGCCAAAGCAAAGTTAGAATTAAGAAAAACCCACAAATTTTCAGTAATTATCTAAGAGAAGATAATTATCTATAATAAGAACAATAATAAATTGTTTGAGAAACAGTTATATTTGTTAATTTAAAACTATTATTACCTTACAATAATGGAAAACATTAAAAATAAGTTAAAAAAAGTATTCTTATCTATTTTTCATGTGAATAAACAAAGAGCGAAAATGAGACATTGAGCAACTATTATTTTTTACCTTTGAATAAATAACTGAGTTAATTCTATTCTCAATCAAAATCAATATCTAAGTATCTAAAGAATATGAATAATTAGCAGGATATCGACCTTAATTGCTATGAAAAAATTATATTAACAAAATATCAATATCGCGGAAATTTAACATGCAAACTATATTTTTAAGTTGAAAATGCTTGATTTTATAGACACGATCATATTTTATTATAAAATTTGATGTCTGTTATAATTTGTGTATTTTATAAACAAATTATGTAAACAAACGCATAGTTTAGGCATTTATTGGCCGAAATAAATAATTTATCTTTCTTAGTACCTTTAAATTATGTTAATGGTAATAATTAGTGATAAAGATTGGCCATTCGATATTATTTGTTCATTTTATAAACAAATTCATACCTGGTCATTTATAGAGAAAAAATAATTGCTTTTCTCTCGAATCATCTTCAAATTACGTTTATTATTATTTATTTTATTATTATGTGTTTATTTTATAAGCAAATTTTGTAAACAAATGTATAGTTTCACCATTTATGAACAGAAAGTAACCGTTTTTCTTTCTAATCGTTTTTAAATTATATAAGTGGTGATTTTTACTGATGCAAAACCTGCCATTCGATATTATTTGTTTATTTCATAAAAAAGTTTTGTAAACAAATGCACATTTTGTCCATTTATAGATAGAAAGTAATCTTTTTTCTTTTTAATAGGCTTCAAATTCTATAAGTGATGATGTTTAGTGGCGAAGACTTCTTGTTCGGTATTATTTGTTTATTTTATGAGTAAATACGTAGTTTGGCCATTTATAGACAGCTTGGAAGCTAATTCTCCCAGAACATTAAAAAACATTTCCAGTGATATTATTTAAACGCAAAAATAAAAAAGATTACGATGAGAAAAAAAAGTTTACTTTTGGTCTATAAATGTTCATACTGTAGAAAATAGACAAATAATATAGAACGAGATGTCTTCACTGCTTAAAATTATCATTTATATACTTTGAAGTCGATCAGAAAGAAAAACGATTACTTTATCTATAAAAATGATCAAACTGTATATTTGTTTATGAAACTTGTTTATAAAATAAAGAAATAATATCGAACGAGAAGTCTTCACCACTTAAAATTATCATTTATATAATTTGAAGTCGATCAGAAAGAAAAAAAATTACTTTTTTTCTAAAAATGACCAAACTGTATATTTGTTTATGAAACTTGATTATAAAATAAAGATATAATATCGAATTACCAATCTTTGTCACCAATTATTACCACTAATATAATTTAAAGGTTCTAAGAAAGAAAAATGATAACTTGCGGCTAATAAATGCCTAAACTATGTATTTGTTTATATAATTTGTTGTTAAAATATAAAAATTATACCAGACAACAAATTTTCATGATCAAATATGACCGTGTCGATAAAATCAAGCACATTTGACTTAGAAATATACTTTGCTAGCCAAATTTCCACAATGTTGATATTTTGTTAACATAAGTTTTTTATGACAATTAAATTCGATATCCTGTTAATTATTTATATTCTTTAGATATTAAGACATTAATTTTCATCCAGAATGGGATTATTGAAATTATTTATTAAACGATACCAAGTAATAATTAAACAATGTCTCATTTTAGCTCTATATGTTTATTTATATAAAAATAGAAAATTGTGCAAATTAAAAAATCAAACGTTTAAGAATTGTAGGTTGCATTTTGAGCAGGAAATTCTCGATTCACCCTACTGTGCGGCACAGCAGGATACGTGTCAGAAAAAAGTACCCTCTCAATGAGAATAGTAACCGAGTCGGCTTGCTTTTGGAGTTTCAATTTTCACTCGGACGGCACTTTTTTTCTTAACACTTGTCCTCCTGTACCGTATCACATGCCATCACAGATCAAAGTTAAAAATATTTAAAATGCTATTTCTTGCGTAAAAAGTATTGTATCATAAATTTTGTTAGTCCTTAAATGGCACTATGGGTAAAAAATACCTCCAGACATTTTTGTGCTCAAATTAACAGTACTAAATTCGGTAAAATTTACCATCTGTCATATTACTGAAATTAAACTAATGTCTATAAAACGAATTCCGCTTAAAAAAAATATGTCCTAAAGTACATCAGATAATTTTGTTATGCAAAAATATTCAGTACCTGCCATTTATGTAATAAAAAGGAGTTGTGCCAGATAAGGACTAAAATGAAACACATAATGAAACTGCACATTTGGAATCATTAAACGGCTTCTTACCTTCTATCGTTTTTAAGAAAAAGTATTTGTAAATAAATTCTCGTATAACGTAAATTATTAAACATTTCATAATTTTGAAAATTGCATTGCATTCAAGGACGTTAAAAAAATATACCGCTTTTCTAAAACAAGTGAAAGCTGAGGCTTGAAAAAGGTGGCCAGAAACCCTAGTTTTTGGGATGTTTTGCTCTGTAGCTATTGGAAAAATTGTTGTAGTATAAAAGTGGTTATATAACTGAATTCAGACGACTAAAATCTTTAATCTGTTTTTTTATAACGATTTAGAATTTTTTAGTGAGTAACAATTAAAAGAAGTGAGCCGTATCAAAAGTTATGGCCCAGACCTTAGCAGTTTTTCAATGAGTAATTATTCAATATTTCGAATAATTCAATTCACGATTTTCTGCTAATCTTTAGATGCTTACTTTTTGGAATGAAGTTATTCAAATTTAACAAATGAAGATTTAAAAAAAGATTAACAAATTTTAATTTACATTATTTCGATACTTACATGAATATAAAGCTTCAAACAAAGAAAGATCAACCTGCTCTTATTTCTTTAAAATTAAATGCTGCATTTTTCCAACTAAAAATTCAAAATCGAACAGATATGTCCTGTGGATTCTGAATTTGAGCCTCAAGTCGGCATTGCCCCACCTTTAACGCAAATTGGTATTATCGACTGTCATTGATGACTGAGCATTCCTGAACAAATTTGTATAAAAGGTGGTTCCATTTATCGAAGCAAATCAGTCTATCACTAATTTTTGGCCATGCAGTTGAAGTAGTTTCAGTCAGTAATTTATTCAGTTTACGCAAAGTAAAATTAAATATGTTCATAAATACGTTAAAAATGGCGCCGAGCAAGGATTCCTTTAAATTGGCATTTATCATTTTGGTACTGTGTGTGCAAGGACTCGAATTTCATCATGATTACATATTTGGAAGATATAAGAAGAATGACGAACCTCTACTTGTTGAAGCGAAGATAAGAACAGCAAAAAAAGGTTTCTTCAGCGAAGATCACATACGGACCTTCAAAGTCCCGAAGCCAAACCGAAAATTAAGGGAAAGACTAAAGTACAAATTCGACAAAAACCCCGACCATAAGATAAAAATTTCTCAGATTCTTGTCATGGATCAAGGCACTAATTCTGATGATTGTAAGATTGTAAAAGGCGGCATTGGTCATACATTCGTCAAACTAAACATACTTAATAAAGATCACAGGCACGTTAAATACTTAGTTACATTGTATGGTCAATGAAACGAAAATAATTCGGATATGTTCATAAATTTGAAATCTTCGAATTACCAAATGTATATTGATGAAAAATTATGTGATATTACACTTATATCAATGAGATTACTGCTCAGCTTTTAGAGAGTGGATTACAAAATTCTTGTAAAAGTTTAATAAATGTTATAAAATGTTAATAAAAGTTTCCATACATGTGTGTTATTATTTTATTCGTACTTAAATAATTTATAAACAATTAGATATATAATGTTTCTTATATAATTAGGTTAATTATTATAAATTATTATTATTTAATTAAGTGGAAGACATTTTATAAGCTGATATATAGTTCCCATCTTTGGCCTAAAATAAAAAAATTAAATTCTAAATTGTTCAGGAATTTCTACTTTAATAATTAGTCAAATAATTTGTGACATTCCGCGAGGAAAGGGATCTTACATTGTAAGAAGAATGTGTGAATCTAACGCAAATTTCAGCGCACCATATGCCTGCAACAAAAATTAGTCATGGTTGTGTGAATGGTGCTACTTCACAAGGTAACGTTTCCCTTTGCTTTGGGGTGCCAAACATTTTGCGGAAAAAAATTCGCAAATAGTTTCGATGGAACCCTATATTGAAATTAGCTGCAATAAAATTGATCACAGCGTTTTTAGTGTTTAGGATGAAAAAATCGATTTTCAGATTTTTGTAGCTAGCGATATTTTTAAGATTGCTCTTTCATATTAAAAAAGAATTGATTTGTTACCTGCAAAACGTTTCTGCTGAAAAATTTGTATCCCAATTAAAAGAGTTAAATATAATTCATATATTGCGGGCAAAATACTAATATTTTCCATTTGTTTTATATAGAAAATTTCATAAAACAAGTGAAAAATATCGTTGTCTTAATTCACTATTAAACGATGTATAAGTTTTTCACTGATATGCTAACCCTGATGTTTCTTCCATCGCGGCACGTCACATCTTTAATATGTCTGTGGGCATGGAATAAAAATACCGAATTAAAAAAATATATTTGCTGTGAAATAAAGAATATGAAAATTTAAAAAAATGTATATGTGTGTTTTACCACTCCGACACTAAAAAGCTTTGTTTGATAAATGTGGGTAAATATTTTAAAGACAGGCTTCGAAGTCTTCTATGATGTCTTTTCTACGAAGTTATGTTCTTTGTTTTTTTTTCAAGGTGCGTGGGAGGGAAGGAGAAACACTTGTCAGAGTGTGTGCACTGTGTCCTTGAACTAGAAAGTGCTCTCTTAGGGAAAATTCAGAAAGTCAGCTTTCGAATTTTTTATAGCACTTTTGATAAATAATGCCAAAATTAAAAGTCCTATAAAAAAAGGTTAAATAAAATTTGTAGGGCCTATTAAAAGCTCCAATTCCTCTCTAAAAAGGAATTTACTTTTCGTAATCCACTACAGCATGCAATTCTTGAACGATTTTGATATTTCTATGATTTTTCTTCTCTACAGAAAAAATTGAATAGACTTTGCTATTGGTCAGAATTATTGCATATAGACTTTAGAAGCATAATTATTTAGTATAAGATTAAGCCGTGAAAAAAACTTAATCGTGGTTAAAAATGCCTAAATATTTCGCAGAAGTTGGATTTAGAATGGAAAAAATCTATTATTTTACGATTATTAGTATTAAAAATATTCTAATAAACACATTTTTGTTTGAAGTATTGCAGTTCTGATCAAATAACTTTAATATAATTGTAAGTTATAATAAGTAGCTGCAAAAAATATCAATGTAAAATATTTGTGTTGCCATTAATAATATTATTAACCAGTACAAAAATTAAGCTTTTTCTGTGTCAAAAAATTATTTTTTTTGCTTAATCATGTTGCAGCTATCTAATTGGTTATGTTTTCTCAAGAAAGTATGTCACCTACTCGCAGTTGTCATTGTTATTACCAATATGTCAAATACACAGTCGCCTACCGTAATTTATTGTCTATTAAATAAAAATATCTTTGTTACTAAGTCTCAGTTAACGTGATTATCAAACAAGAATAGAAAATTGTAGCTTCTATAAACAAATTATTTTACTATGGAAACACTTGGGTTCTTCAACGCTTATAATTATGCGTGGATATTTTATTTAAACAAAATATGAATTAAGCAACTAGCATGGTAAAGGATTTTAAATTATTGATGAATATGAATAAATTATAATAAAGAAATAATGAAATTCAATGAAGGAAGAAAGTTTTATTATAGAATGTTATAGTGTAGCATGTTATCTTTTAAAATAACTTCGAATCTTTGAAATGCTTTGAAAGTTTGTTAATTTCTTCATATGCGGAGATATCCCAAGAAGTCCCTAGAAATAATATCCATTTTTCGAGATTTAGTCGAATTATTTTGGACCTAAAAAAAGAACGAGTTGGCTCACCAGTGAATTTGGATAGAATTTCAAAAATGTAGAGCATTAAAAATATTTTTGAGCCAATTTTTTCTAAGCTGTAAAAATATTATGAATGTTATCTAAAGTACTCAGAAAGTCCAACAATTTATTCTATTGACTTTTTTCGCTACAATGAAAATTGTCAGAGTTACAGCATTTTCACCAAGTGAATCAACAATGAAAATTGTAATCCAAGAAACGCACGATACGAAAAAAAGTCAATATCAGAAAATGTTGCTTTTTGAAATCCCTACAAGATTATTATAACAACTTTTGAAATTTGGTTGAAAAAACCAAAATTCAAATTTTGAAGACACAAAAAATAATGAAAATTCGAAAATTCTGTTTTGTGTTCAAACTATGTAAATACGAAAAAAGATGAACATATCAAAACTTTCCCCCAAAACAATACCTACAAATTTGTTAACAATCACATCTTGATAGGATACGCAGTTTTTATTTTATTCGTATAAAACAATAATGATAATAAAAATTGTAATGTTTGGAAAACCAACACAAGCTATGAAAAAAATGAAAAATTTGTGGAAAAACGACTAAAGGCAAGAAAAAAAATTGATAGACAAAAGTTGTGCATCCAAAAAAGAGATACAAATTTTTAATAATTTTTACATTCTCGTAATTTATAACTGTGAAAGTATTAGAAGTATTAGTCAAAAAGTATATAAGAATTAAAGTTCTTCAAAATATATATAATTTTTTATGCAATCATTTTTTGATAAGACACCTTTCTTGGGGGTTTTATTCTTCGTAAATGAATAAATGGAAAATTTTAATTTTAAGCCGAAAGAGGATAGATTTTGATTTTGGTTTTATTTATTGAAAATACTATGGGAAAGCTCAAAGTTCAAATTTTAAACCAAATTTTTTGCCATTTTTTTATAGAACTTATCAGTTTGGTTTTATTTATCGAAAGCACTAGGCAGAAAATTGAAAATTCAAATTTCGAACTAAAAGACGTGAAGTACAGAAAACATTATTACAAGGAAAGGCAGTTTCTAACGACCCCTACAGCATTTATGGAAATAATTTTCTTGTATGAATTATCATTTTCGTTTTATTGGTCAAAATACTAAAAAATCGAAAACTCAAATTTCAAGCAAAACCACGCGAAATATCGAGATAAGTTTTATGCAAAATTTCATTGTTAAAAATTACTAAATTAATTTGAATCATTCTTAAACAGAACTCGTCGTTTTTAATGTATTTGTGCAAATTAATATTGGAAAATGAAAAATTTTCATATTACGTCAAAAGGCGCAAGAGTAAAGTAAAAAGTATTTTTTTTAAGTATTTTTTGCAATACTTATTGTTTTTAATACATAATAAAATACCTTATAAGGTAATTAAATATTTAACAATAAAGGTTTTCAACACAAAACTAGATAATTAATCTTTAAATAATAATAATAAATAATTAATCTTTTTCGGAAAAGGGCGTTTTGTATAATAAATTCTTGAAAAATCAAATACATATGGGGGTGAAAGAAGTTTTTAAAAAGCGCATTTAAAATATAGTAATAAAAAGATGGCTAATTCAAATCTAGATGACCGTTTTCAAATGCACTAATATAATAAAATAGTTATTTTTTAAAGAAAAAGTCCTTAAATGTAATTATTTTTCTTCTGTCATCGTGCTATACAGTCACACTAAATCTTTATTTTCCCAAAACAGAATAGTTTTTTTGTCTGAAAACTTATTTATTTCTTTTCATCCTCCCAATATATCGGGAACAAGTTTTTGTTGTTTTTAAAAATTTGAAAACAGATGTTTAGTGGCTATCTAAAGATGATTTTCAAAAACCATGGAATTTGAACCTACGAATTCTTCATTGATTTCCTCCTAATTGGTCAACTTTTTCTGATCAATCTGTTTTTCTCCAATTAAATAACTCAATGTCTCGGGAGCAAGATTCTATTTTTGTGCCAATTGAAAATTGCACTTTTTATCGAAATACACAACCATGTCGGTCCCAATTATAGTTTCATATCACTTTGAGATTCTATACTTCCACATTTTCCTTCTATTTAGAATTCTATTTAGAATCATTCTATAAAAAGTATTTTATTTTTTTTACTCTTTAGCCAATTAAAAAATAATAATTGAAACAAAAAGGCAATCCTACTGTAGAGATAAGAACAAGGAATGCAATAATTATGGGTAGGTGGGAGAAGTAGGTCGTAAATGACTTGTCAAAATTCTGTTGTGGTTATAGCTTCATATGGGTCATGGTAGACTCACTGCAGACAGAATATTATTTTCGGTGCTCTGTTAACACTTGTAGTAAATATTGTTCCTGACTTCCGTCTATAGTAAGAAGGGAACTGAAGTCAGATGTCAATTTTACAAAAAGCTGTTTCATTTTAGAAAAATATACTCAGAAAAAAAATCGTTTGAAAAAAGATTCTGTATTTTTTATATGTATTATTTGTTTATAACTAAAAAGCCAACGGAAAGTTGAAAAGTTCAGAGAAAACCGCAAATTTCTAGAAATTATTCAAAAGAAGATAATTATATATAATAAGAACAATACTAATCTGTTTAAACCATCATGCTTGTTAACTTAAGATGTCTATTAACTCGTTCTAATTTAAAAATTGAAACCAAGTTGAAAAAATCGGAAAAAACTGCTTCTTTCCAGCTATAAAACTTGCAAACCCAAATTTCTCACTTACGAGTTTTTTTTTGTTTTATAGACTTATCAGGGTGGTATTTCAAAAATTAATGTTAATTCGAATTCTATGGTTAATTGCGAAGAGAAATTTACAGTTTTTAATCGATGCTCGTAATATGGACGATTCTGAATAAAATGTACAAAAACGTCTTTTTATTCTTATGGGACAATACGTGTTAAACATGATGGGGATAACAGAGTCGAAATGTGTCACTGTTTATGCATTACAAAAATGTGTGCACTTTTGGTCCACCCTAATGGAGACACTTGTATCAACATAATACCTTCAACAAAGAAATTGAAAAAATCGAGCTAAGAGATTTCTTCAAAATTGAATGCTAAAGTTATCTAAACCAAAATTCCAAAACCAATGAAGAATTGTTTCCTAGATTCTTAATTTGACCCCGATTTCGGGCTTGCCCTACCTTCAATATGATTTGGTATGTATGACTAGCATTAATGATTAAGCATTTCTGAAAACAGATATAAAAGGTGATCCCATTTTTCGAAGCATGACAGTTTTTTGATAGATCTTGACTAGAGAGTTAAGATATTTGCAGTGAGAAATTTATTTAGCTTACGCAGAGCAAAATTCAGTACATTCATAAATGCGTTAAAAATGACGGGGAGCCAGGGGTTCTTGAATCTGGGACTTGTCATTCTGGTTATATGTGTGCAAGGACTCGAATCTATAGACCATGAGTCAAGGGATTACATCTATGGAAAACCTAGGGATGGTGACGTAATTCTACTTTCGTGGGCGGAGGCAAAAGCAGACAAACATCATTTTCACCACAGCCATGTCAGGACTTTCCTGGTCCCGGAAAAACTGAAAGATATATCAAGGGAACAACTAAAGAAAAAATTCGAAGAAAATTCTGATTACAAACCAAAAATTTCCATGGTTCTTATCCAAGATCACGGCACTAGTTCTGACCATTGTCATGTTGCAGATGGCGGCCCGGGGCATAAACACGTCGCACTAGAATTCAAAAACTTCAGAGGCAGGAGCATTGACTACCGAGTGACGTTGACAGGTCAATAAACCAGACTTATTTCTGAATTGTTTGTGAATTTCAAATACTGTGAGTAAGCAATTTGTATTGGTGAAAAATTATGTCTTATTAAACTTGTTTCAATACGAGAACTGTTTTTCATTTGGAGAGTGGATGGACAAATTGCTGTAGAATTTGAATAAATTTAAATTAAGTGCAAATCAGAGTTTAAAAAAGTGTGTTATTTCAATCCTCCTGAAATCATTTATATTTAGGCGGATATATAATTTTTCTTATATAATTGGGTTAATTATTATTAGTTATTATTATCGTATACATCAGAGAAAAAGACGCAATATGCGAATATAAGTTTTCCCCCCTATTTTTGGTCGAAAACAAATAAATAAAACGAATCGCTTCAACATTTTTACATCAAAATAAAAATAAACTATTTAACAGCATGACTATTCACGATGGAGCTGAATCGAAAAGATCTGACTTTTCTGTCTTTATTTGTGTTTTTATTTGTGTTCTCATGTTAGATACGCATTACGACTATTTTAAGATCAACAATACAAAAATCGCGACACTTATTTATATTTTTAAGATAAATTGATTTTTCTGCACTTTTGCATATTATACCTTGATTTGAACCCAGTTAAACCTACTTTAATTTTCGATTTTATAAAATTTTTGTTTCTTTAATGTGCTAAGGCTATTTCAAAACTTAAACAAAAAAATAATACGTTTTCAATTTAAAAAAAGAAATTGATATTTTCGGAAAAATGGGATGTCCAAAATGAATGTGAGTTTTTAGTAATAATATTTAAATTAACTAATGAACAATTACCTTTAATTATTATTATAATCATAGACTGATTGACACTTAGAAATGGTTATTTTATGCGAAGCTAATTGGAAATTAATTTAATATGATGAGAAATGTATATATGTATATGTAAATATAATGTGTATAATTTTTTCGCCTAGGAAAT
This sequence comes from Druon quercuslanigerum, assembly GCA_010014905.2. NCBI lineage: Eukaryota > Metazoa > Arthropoda > Insecta > Hymenoptera > Cynipidae > Druon > Druon quercuslanigerum. Next base: position 12,065 of record JAAAKG020149793.1, read on the forward strand.
TTAAAGTTAATTTAGATGCCAGAAAATAATTTTATTGTGATATAAAAAGCAATATATGTCACTTTTAACTATTGTCTTATAATTGAGAGCCGCATTAAAAATTATTGCAAGCTCAAACTTCGAAACAAATTAATATATTGTTTACCCCCTTCTACTGATTTTAAAGCTGCATGCATGATAAAAGTGGATGAAGGAAAATTAATACAATTCCTTATTATGAATTTTTTTACTAAAGAATTTCGGCAGTCATTGCTCTTTTATAAATTCAACTTGATTTTGAAAGAAATATGATAAAACCTCTTTTTTCGTAGCCTTGATCGTGGCCGTGAGAGATAGTTCCTTTTACTATCTCACAACATGAATATTGAAATAAGATATTTTTGGAGACAAAATTCTGCATCAAGAGCGCATGTACCTGAAGTTTAAATTCATTCTAATAACAAAAACACTTATGGATATATTATAAACATGATATAAAGATATAAGATGCTTGAATAATTTTTGTATTTAAATCTTAAAATCTTGTCACGTAGCCTATTTACAAGCATTACATTATGGTGTTCTCATTTTTTGAATAGAAATGAAAATCTAACAGAATTGCGTTCCTTACTATGTTATTGCTATAACAATCTTTTTATTGATACAGTATACATCCTTTAATAAGGATGAATATTTTATTAGCTTCCTGCTTTCGAATTAATAAATCCTTTGAGATAAAATCTTCGAAAGCAACGAGTGACAAAAAATCCGGAAAAAATACACTGTTACTAACCTTAAATACAAAATTATAATATACATATGTGTGTGTGTGTGTGTATGCAAGAAGTCATGAACATTTCACAATATATAGAATGTCGTAAGATCAACAAAATTCGCCAAATACTATTAGTAAATAAAACATTTTTCTCACTACTAGATTGTAATATTTTTATTATTCCTATCGGAGATGTAAAGTATCTTCAGCAATCTTATATATTAAATTAAGTGGCCTAAACAAATTATTCTTATGCAAATCCAAAGTTTTTACCAATTGGCGGCTAGTTATTGCCGAAGCAAGATCCAGTGGCTAGTACTAATGTGAATTAGAGAATTTTCAATCATAAACATTTCTCGAAATTGCACACTTGGCAGGCCTGTATTTATTTGGACAAGGCGCTTATAGGGCATCTCTTTGACCCTGAAAACAGCACCATCTGACCCGCGAACTACTAGGTAAAAATAATAATAATTCTAGGTCATGTATAATCCCTAAGCAATATTTACGAGAAATTAATCTAGAAAGCTATTACGCTATTTATTGATTATTTATTTCTAGAGCATTTAAACTGTGTTATTTAAAATTCAATATTGAACTTAGCTTCTTCCATATTCTTAGAATAACAATTAAAGGTCACTAGTATACACGCTTCAGTAATTCATTCAAAATATTGAGGATATTTTACTTCTGCGATATGAATAATTAAAATATTATAAATCAAATATAATTATATATATATACCTGCTTCCAGTAGAACTGCTGTAAATCACACCTATGGCCACCACTCACAACCGTAATACGGGTGGTCACAGGGCACGATGAAATTACAATAAGCCGGCGAAACCTCGCGTGTCTTGAGGATAGGAAGCGATCCAAAGTTTTAAAGTTACGAACTAATGATAGTTTCGTACCTCCGAGAGCACTGTTCACAACGACAATTAATTTTACCGAATATTTTGGGTATAGTCGTCGCAGCTTCCTTTTAAGGTCCTGATACCTCTCCTTCTTTTCCTACTCCTAGTTAGTGATGTTGTAGTCGGCCGGAGTCAAGAATTCGATCACGAGTATAGTTCGTTTTTCGAAGTCTTGGGGAACGACTTCAGGCCTCGTGTGTGCAACGAAGATTCCTATCCGAAAATCGTAGTTCGAGAAAATTTGGCGCTTCTCGTTTTGGGCAATTGACTCTATCTCGCTCAGAGCGTTCCACAGGGCGGTGTCGCGGTCAAATCCGTAAGAGCGACAAAGACAGTAATAAAGCACTCTTAGGGCCGCATTATGTGCATAGAGATACATCGTTCCTACGACCAGTGGGACATTTGGATAGTATTTGTTCTAGGTACTCAGCGTGTGCATGGTACGCTCTGCACCTATCGCTGAGAAGTTCTTGACATAAAATACGGTCACGGTATACTAAGGTGAAAACGACACCATTTTGACATGCGAAAATGAAATTCTCTGTACCTGAATTAAGCCCTGATTATCTAAGGAGAGCAAAAGTTTGCATTTTCTTTTCTAGTAGCTTTTAGTTGAATTTTTCCAGCTCTGCTTTCTTTATTTCGTCTTCTAGAAGTGATTCATCAAGAAGGAGTCATTAATTTTCTTCATTTATAATATTAAAATTCAGGACAAGTGTCTCTGCCACCTGCTCATCAGCTTTGTAAAGGCCATTTTTAGTACACGATGCCATTTGCAACTATGTAAGGTGAACTTCAAGAAATTCGTTAATGAAGAGATTGGAGATTCAGAAGTCTGTTTTGACGACGTGAGAAATATAATCTCCAAACGGATGAATTGATATGCAAGCTCTTATGCAAATACATGACCTTACATGTGGCGAGATCAAAGGCTGTAAGCTCGTTTTTCGTCCATTGAACCAACCCAAACGTGCATAGTAGAACCTTAGAGAGGCATATCTCCTTGGTCAAACCTGTCGAAGAATATACTTATATTTGCTTTGGAGAGACTCCTTTACTGATTTTAGGTCCTGTAGGGGGCTTTGAGGCACGCCAAAATATGTATAGGTCTCTCCAGTGTCAAGATGCCTAGTAACACTTTTATTCACAAACGCAGGGTCATCCGGAACGCCAATGATCTTTCCTCTATTCAGAAAAATCTTACCAGTCTCTCCTATGCATTCCTTGATATTATTTAAAGCACTCTGAAGTTTGCATTGATCAGAAGCATAGATCTTCAGGTCATCCACATAAAACACATGAGTGATCCTATGCTCGCGATAGTAAGTTTCGCCGAAGAGGCATGTAGGGAAATTTCCTTGTGCAAGAGACAGAGGCAGAAGTCTGATACAAAAAAGCAGAGGACTATAAGTTTTTCGAGGCACGTTGCTCGTGCATCTCTCTCCACACAGGCAGAATTCTTTGATCAATTATACAGTTTAGGACACCTGGGAAGATCTTACACAGTGTGTTGCAAAAAGTTATTGGCCTATAATTCTCTGGGTGGGACCAGTCGCCTTTTTTCTTCAGGGATATAGTGCGTCCTAACATCAGCCACTGCGGAATTGGCGTTTCCGATTGTAAATAAGAGGTGAATATGCGGGTCAGATGTTTGCGGGTAGAAATAAAATTCTTCACCAAAAGTTCTCGATATCATCTGGTCCTGCAGCGGAAGAATTCTTCTTACCCCTGAGTGCTTTTTTTACCTTTTCGGCAGTGATTGATAGGCTTCAGCGAATTCTGTCTGATCCACCTGTCTTTTTGTATTTTCCTTCTTGCATCAGACAACACTGGTATTTTATCAACAATATGCTGCTTGATTGTCAGCAGCTTTGACTTGTTCCGTGTTTGATTGTAAATCCTCAGGCTTTATAGGAACTTTTGATCCATTTTCGTGAAGGGTCTACCAGATGCTATATAGTCAATCATACACTGAGCGGGGATGCATTCTATTTTACCCATGAAATCATCTTTTTCAGTTAATGCAAGCGTTTTTTGGTCATATGATCCATCGTTGGTTTCAGCCTACGATTCGAATCAGCCAAAGCTCTCGCAGCATCATAAACTGAACAATTGATGGCCTACTAATCCGACTGCTCCGAGATGTCCTCAAGAAGGGAGGCATACATTTCAGCCAGAACTTGGGGCTTAGGAGGAACCTACATGTCAATGACCCTCCTTGTCTGGAATCACGCTCATCTCTCAGAAGGTGCCTGCTTTTTGCATACGCGCCAAAAAGCCTCTGTCAGCAGGGTTAATATTGGCTTCATAGCAGTCTAGCAAGAAATACTTGATTTTATTCTAAATTATTTTCAGCACCCCGAACTCTAGGGTGATCGACACAGTTTGCCGACCTATTGTCGGGTGCTCTGCGCGTTCGATCGTTTTGAACCTTATACTATACCTTAGTGGAGTTCAATGTTATAATTTTTTTCTATTCTTTATTCTAACTAAATATTTTTCTTTTTTGAACATGGTTCATGATATAGCATTGGAATTTTAGTCAAGTTTTATTTTTGCTTCGTAGTATTTGCTTGAGTATAGAATAATCTGATACAAATTTGAACTATTTGGTCGAAAGTTAAAGCACATTTTTAAAAATTAATTTATTTTATTTAAAACTGAACTACGCATTTCGTTGGAAATTTGTTTTCTTTTTTTTTTTGAAAATTAATTTATTCGAAGGAAAATTAAACTTTCATTTTTGGATTACAAATGTATCTTGTAGTAGAAAATTCATTTACTTTCATAAAACATCTTATTTTTTTGTATAAAATTTGTTGCTTTGTTTGAAAATGTAACTATGTTATTAAAAATTAATTCATTTCTTTGAAAAATCCTCTTCTCTTGCTCACAAAAATTATAATTTTTGGATTGAAAATGATATTTTTAGAAAGTTCAAGTGTTGTGTAGAAAACTCTTATGTTTTGATCGAAAATTGAACGATCTGCTAACAAATGCAAGTATTTGGTCCAAAGTTAAGTACTTCGTTAAAACTTATTTTAATTTCGGTAAAATGCATCTGTTTTGTTAAAAATTATTTTCTTTTTTGCTGATAGTTAACTCTTTCAAATAAAAATTTAAGTATTTCATTTTCGTTTAACAATGTATCATTTATAGTGGAAAGCTAATGTACTTTGTTAAAAATTTATATTTTTATACAGAAAATTCATTTATTTTGTTGAAAATGGAACTATTTTATTGCACTCAGAAAAAACCTTTGAATTAAACAAATTTTTTCTCTTACATAGGGTAAAACAAATATTTTATGAAAGAGATATTTGTTTGATTTACATCAAATTTATTTGATTTAATCAAACCATTGTTTATCCCAAACATAATTTATTTAAATCAAATAAATTCTAGCTTTGATATAGGGTCATACAAATCCTGGATTAAAACGAACATTTTTCTTAGTGTGAAAATTAATTTATATACGAAAAATTCGTCTTCTTTGAAATTATTATTATTATTACAGAGAGGAAGAAGCCAGAAGCCAGAACATTTTTCACTAGGATTAATATTCTTAAAAATCGTACAAAATTGTCTGAAATCCCTAGAAAATTTCGTAATACTTTAAAATTAGCCATATATAAAATATTACTCTCATAAGTCTGTTTTATATGGTCGCAAAAAACCATATAAGTGAAGAAACAGGTTTTGCGAGTTTTTAGCGCAAATTATGATTTTTTGTAGTTTTTTTTATGCAAATTGTCTTTATTACTTAAAATGCTACTTTATACTGATTAAATTATGCGTTAAAAATTGTTTAAGCAATTAATTGTTGTTTTTAGTGATTTTCTCTTAGAATAAAATTTCAAAGTCGCGTATATATTGTAATTGTTTCAACAGCTCAATAATATTGGTAATAATATTCTTTCAGAGTAATGATGGAAATGTGCAGTTAAAAAAAAAAGTCTACTTTTTGCCCTATTTCCAGTTAGATTGAGACGAATATTTAATTAAAGAAAATAAAATTAATTGTTTTACAAATTTATTATTATTAATAATATTCAATTTGAATAATGAGAGAAAATTGAGTTTTTTTTAAATTTTGAACTATTTGACTACTTCTAACTTGAAGTAAGTTAATAATAATTCAATTCAGGAGAAATAATTATTATAACAAATTATCATTGCTTATAATTATCCTCTTCTTTGTTAATGGCAGGTAATTGCGGTTTCTTTTAATAAATTTTAACTACTTGCCCACTTTATACACAGTAGAGTAAAAAATAATGCAAGTTAAGAAACCTAGTTGTTTAAATAATGTATTTTTGTTTATAACTATCTTTTCTTATGTAAGTGCTACAGAGGTGGAGTTTTTTCTGAACTCTTGAACTTTTTGATTACTTCTCACATCAGTACTATAAGAGAAGATAGTTATAAACTATATCATTGTAATTTAATAATAATTGTTGCCTAATTTAATTAACTATTAGGTCACTCCAAGTATTAGAAGAGAATATTTTGTTCACGTCAATTAATTATTACTTCACTTTAAATTAAAACAACAACAAAAGTTAAAAATATCAGAAAAAACTGCAACTATGTACATTATAATATAAGAAGAAAGTTATGAACAATAATAATTTGTTTAAACAATTTTTTTTCTGAATAGAATTTAGTATTACCACATTCAAAGTAAAAAATGGACAAGAATTTGCAAGTTTCAGAAAAAACTGCAATTTGTAGCATTATTTAAAGAGAAAATTAATAATAATAATAAGTAGTATAAAGAATTATGATTTGTTAAATGAAATAACTATTACCTTTCTTTGATTGAGAATTGGACAAAAAGTGTAATATTTTTTAAATAACTGCGACTTTCTATCCCTGTTTTAAGAGAAAAATGCTGCAAAAAATAATATAATGGTTTAAAAATTTCCTTTAAACATCTAATTAGCTGTAAAAGTAGTATTTTTGTATGTATGGTGTTTTTGTGGGAACCTATAAATCAGATTCAGGGGGCGGGGCGGATATTTAAAAAGTAATTTTTTATTCGAATTCTATGTCTAATTTTAAACCGAAATGTTGAGTTTCTTCTCGATTCAGGTAATATTGACGATTTTGAATAATTTTTACAAAATTGTATTTTTTTCTTTTATGAAATACGTGTAAAACTCCATGGGACATGATCTACCTCTAAATATTGTTGTTTTAATTTATTTTTTTGCGTAGATTCGAAAAAAATTTTGAGGCAATATGAATACAAATTTGAGAAAAAATAGTTCAATATATTTTTGGACGCCTGGGAAATTTGGATTTACTTTATACATCAGAAGTTAATTTTATTATGAAAAAAAAGTAGTATACGTCAAATTTAGATATTTTTTGCAATTCGCAGACGCAATCAAAATGATTGTACGGTTCTTCTTCTTCATATATTTTTGTTGCAAAAATATTATCCTTTAATAAATTTGACTTTAGACATAATTGTTATAACTTATATAATTTCAGTATCAAATTTGTGGTCGAAAACGTTAAAAAATTTATTTTATTTACTATAAGGATTAAAGCAGGTGAGATAAGTTTTAATTGAAAAATGTATGATGAAAGTGGATGAATTAAAATTGATAATATTTCCCATTACGAATGTTTCTAAAAAGAATCCTTGAATTTTAGAAGCATTCAAATTAAAAAGTGTCTGAAGTAAAAAGTTAAATAATTAAACATTTTGAAATCTTAAAATTTCATGATAGTTTTCAATTTTTTCCTCCTAAAATCCTTGTTGGCAAAATGAAGAGTATAATTAAATGAAGAGTATTCGGATATGATACTGATAGGCAATTTTGGCTGTTATTCCTCTTTTATGAATTCAACTTAATTTTGAAAATACACTATAAAAACTCTTGCCATCGTAGTCTTGAGCGTAGCCGTGAGAGTTAGTTCCTATTACTATCTCAAAACAAGATTATATTTTGCGGTCAAAATTCGGCGCATGTAGTTTAAGTTCAAAGTCATTCTAATAAGAAAAAACACTTATGGATGTGTTATAAATATGATATAAAAAGATAAGCTGCTTGAATCATTCTTGTTTTTAAATCTTGATACCTTCAGGTAACGTAGACTGCAAATTTTATAATATAGCCTTGTTATTTTTTGAATAAAAATAAGAATGTAACACAATTGCATTCTTTGATTAAAATTTTCTATTTGTCTCGTTTCGCATTTTTATATCATACATTTAAAAAATATATAATATATATATAATATATATATATATATATATATATATATATATATATATATAATAAAAAATTAATACATATTTTTACTAACCAAACTAGTACTTTTTATTCATGTTTAGAAGCTCACTTTTCTCTAATGGAAATAATACAATTTCGCTAATTTAGATTTGGAAAGCATACAAATGTATGAAGGTCTTGCAGAAATGTATTAAAAACCTTTATTATTTTATCTAAATTGAAATACAATTGCTTATTCTTAAAACATTTTTAATTAATATAATCACTGCGTAAAGCTTCTTGTTTTTATTGATTGCTTGTTGTTTTTATTTTTTCAATACCTTGAAATTGTATTTTATAAATGTGTATACATATTAATTTATTCCGTTTTACATAACCACCATTTTAGGTCATATTATACAAATTTATAAACACATAATTAAAACACTCAGAACGCCAAAAAATTAGTAGAATAGGCAAAAATCAAATAGAGCATCTCTAAATCATATCCAATTTTTAATTTTTTTTAATCACCCTAAAATACATTGTTATGAAGTGTGAAATCTGTTCGATTTAAACTAAATTTTAATGCTAATTTGTGTCTAATTTTTTCTTTTACTTCAAGTACATAATTAAAAACTCAAAACAATCTCAAATAAAAAAATTTGTCTCCACTTTGCCGGAACTAAAATTATATTTTCCAATCAATCCTCGAAATATTAATTCAGCAACTTAATAGTCAAATCTCCTTCTTCTTGTTTAATTTTCCAATCCAACTTCTCACGCTTGAATTCAGCACTTATGTATCTCGAAAGAATGTTTTCACTTTCTTTACTAAATAAAAAATGCGCTTTTTGGGAATGTTTTTTGATACTCCTGAAACATATTTAGAATATTGGATATGTCCTTTGGGGAAAATTAATATTTTAGCATTTTATTAAAGAGATGGTAAAATAATCCCAAGTTAATTTAGGCCGTGGCTCCAGTGTCCTGAAATTTTTGTACGGATAACCTGACCTTTTTGTTACTGTTTTCGCGAAAGGGAATATTTGGACAGAAATTTTGGTAAAAATAGCCAGATTTTTTTCGAACACATATACACTACAGTTAGTTAATTAAATTAATTAATAAAAATATGGACACATTCCTTCTGATTTTGGTTAATAATTCACAAATTAATTTTTTTCCTTAAATGTTTTCTATATAAAATGGTGTGCAATTATTTCTAAAGAAAACAAAGTAAGGTCAAATTGAAAAAATGTGTAAATAATTCTTGTTTTTCTACTTTGAAGCTCAGCCATTGACGTTATCTTTGTGAACATGACTTGCATTTTTTAACAATAAGTTTCACAATATTACCTTCTCATATTTCAATGGAGTTAAAAATTATGCACAGTAACATTCTTTTTTTTAAAATATTTCAATTTTTACATTTCAGATTTTTACTACAACCTTGTTCAATTAATATTTACATATTTTCTGACTTATACCAATTTAATAATATTTGAGTCATAAATAATTTTAATAAAGTTTCTCACTCCTTTTTACGCGCAATCACGTTTCAAAATCAGCAGGTGTTTTTAGTAGTTCCGCTCGAGTTAGTCTACTAGTGCCGCGATATTTGAGCAAACAGAATATACAAACAGGATATACAAAAATTCGAAAAAGGGTTTTTTATATCGTTGAAATTGTACAGAAAATATACATCCATTTCTGAATATCGTTTATTAAAATGGTTGATATAATTGAAGATAAGTTTTTAATAATTTTTGTAAAAAAGGCGGATTTACAATTTCGACGAGTGGTTTTTGTTGGAAAAGAGGATCTGCAGAAAATTGTAACAAATGGGGCTGGAATACGGTGCCTAAAATTACGCAAGAAAGGCGGATCTTTGCGATCCTGCCTTTTGCTAACATTGACGTCTCGAGAAACGTGTTATTTGGTAAGAAAGCAGTATATCTTACAATTAAATAATTACTGAAAACATTTTTGCAGGAACCTTCAAGTAAATGCATTAAACTACAGAAAAATTGCAGAAAAGTACAACTTTTTTATCATTTAAAAGAATTTTTTACTTTTTTTATATTGTATTTTACTGTAGTTTTAATTTTCTAAAATTATAATTATTACACCATTGCGCCGTTTCCTTTCGCGGTAGGCGTGACTCACTCGGTGGGGAAGAGATTAGTGTGAGGAAGGCGTTATAGAATTTTTAGAGTGATCTAGAATGTTCGTTTTATCTATTTAAATAACAAGTTCATTCCGCAATACTGCTCTGACCCAGGCTGCTGATCAATCTCTCTAGCAAGCACCCCGAGTGAAGATCCTCACAAAGTCACTCTACTGACAATCTTTTAATTAAGTATTTGAGTCTAAGGTCTCATGCGCACATTCTAACTATTCTTTCCGCGGCCTGCCTTTGGGCACGCTGCCATTTACTTTACCTTGATACACTTGTTTCGTTAGTTGTTCATCTTTTATTCTCTCAACATGCCCGAACCATCTTAACCGATTTATTTTCCATGTGTTCTTTCCCATGTCTCTTTCGCACCACATTCTTTAAGAATTATGTCGTTACTCACTTTGTCCATCAGAGTTTTCCCGCATATTATGAGCAAGAATCTCATCTCAATCGCTATAATTTTACTCTTATCCTTTTCTTGATAGCTATATGTCTCGCTGCCGTATAGCACAGTCGGTACAAATATAGAACTATGCATTACCATTTTACCCTTATTTGAGATATTTTTACTTCTGATAAGGGTGCCTGCTCTACGAATAACTTTCTTACCTTCGTTTATGCGTCTATCTAACTCCGCATCTATCTTTCCGTACGAGAATTTACAAAAATTACAACTACAACTTCGAGCAAGGATGACAAATATTTAGGAAATTGTAATGAGATAATTTAAATTTAATCTAAATGCGTGATAGCCATTGCAAAAAAAGATTCTATGTTTAAACTTTAAAGGAAGGCTGTGGCTACATGTACCGGAATTTTGATACAAATTGCTGGATTTTTTTTCGGTACGAATACGGTGACCTGGAAAAGGGGCTATTTGTATCGAATTCTCTGCACGAGTAAATAAATATTTGTGTAGACAAACTTATATTTGTTCCGAAAATTCAATACACGTAAACCCTCTCTTTAACGAATGGTAGACTATTAAAAGACAATAATAAATAGTCGTTCCTAAACAAAAAGGTCATCAAGCAAAGCTTGAGAGATAATAAATTTTTTGACTGCAAATAAAAATTAAACAATTGAGAAAGGATTGAACACGCTTGGGTGGAAATTTAAGTCGGGGTCAGGCCAGTCTACGGCTGGAGAGCCCGGTTTTAAGCCGGGAGCTGGTCGGGAAGCCAGCTTTAAGTCGGCCTGTCTCCAGGGTTTCTGGTCGTAATCTGGCCAGAATCGCCACGCTGCGTTGGCCAACGTCCGGCCATGGATCATCGCCGTGATATGGTCGGGCTGCCCGACCGAGGACGGGATCATTTGGTGGTTTACTGGATTTAAATAATTCGGGTTTCAATTTTATGTAGGGCATCTGTCACTGAATCAGCGGATCAATTTTATTCTTTTTTTCTGCTTGAAATGGAGCCTATTAATATATGAAACACCACACGCCCTGCACACAGACAACATTAACTCTTTTCACGTAATCGCTGAGAGACAAAAAAATAAATATTAATTGCAAGTATTTTGACTTTATATATTAATAGTCCTGTTGAGTGTTGAGATATTACATTTTTAAACATTATATTACAAATAAAATTTTTAACGCTACGGGTTATCGAATCTACATATCTATATCTAAATCTATCACGTAACAGTCGGGAGTGCTAACCACTGCGCTAAAGCGACAAGTTGAAACTCGGTGAAAAAGCCACGAACTTTTAACAGGAATATGAATAAAATATTTTTAAAATAAATAATTTAAATCGACTAAAATTTTTCTTCGCGATAATATTTCGTATTTTCCTGATGTAGACTACTTTACAACTTTTTACAATGTCAGGAAATGTCTTTTTTCTGAATATTTAAAAAAAAGTTCGAATTTCAAAAAAGTGACATCGAATTTTTGTCAGAAATTCATTGTTGGTAAGTCTGAACTTATAAATCCCTAAAATTGGTAGTGTAAAAAAAATATTCTTCTTATGAATTTCCTACATTTCCACGCGTGGAATACACATGCAGGCCCCCGACGGGGGCTCTCATCCTAAGAGGCCTCAGTGGGGCTTTTTCCACACGGGTTTATTAATTTGTAGTTTCTTTCAAGTAAAAGACGTTGAATATATGTAATAAAATACAGTTAATTGAAACTGTTGAAGAACAGACAAAAAAAGTAAACAAAAATTTCGAAAGTCTTGAAACTGCAAGATTTCCGGCGGGATTTTCAAAATACCAACATGTAAATTTCGGACCTTTATACTTATGAATGGTCTAAAATGAATTTATTTATTTCAATTATATATATTTTAGAAATTTTGTAATTACGATTCAAGATTTATATACACTTCCATTTCTCAATAAAATCAGACAAAGTAATTAAGTTATAAACACAGTTTAATAATTTAATTATTGCCAGTTAGCCCCCGGCTAGGCTCTTAAAAAACAAACACAGCCCGGTCAGCCCCTGACCAGAGACCTTGTTGTACCAGGGCGAAGCCCGTCTATTTCCACACAAGCGGGTCTTGAAATTAAAAGATTCGAAATTTAAAAAATACAAATTTTTTTAGTTTAAAGTTTTAAGAACTCAACTGCAAATTACAATAGTCGAAGTGGAATATTTTAGAATTTAAAACTCTTAAAATAAACATTTTTCAACTAAAAATTTTCTAACTAAATGCCGTTTAATGGCGAAATAATTGTTTTAAACTTTTCTAAATATTTCACACATATAGTTTAATAACGTATATAGTATGAATCGTAAAAATTATAGCATTTCAATCAATTTTTAGGTGAAAATATTAATTTTTATATAGAAATTTGTTTGATTTCTTTTTAAATATTCTCTTTAAAATTTATTTTAAAAAAAATCATACAAAAATATCACAGAAATATGATGAAAATTTTGTTATTTTCTTGAAACTCGAAATTTTCCTACAATTTAAAATTTTTTTTAAAGATTAACAAAACTGCTTCAAAATGTTTCATATTCTTTTTTAAAATTTTAAAACAAACTTTTTTTAAATTTAAATATTCTTTTTAAATTAATTTTTCAACAAAAAATCTGTTTTATTTTTTCTAGGAATTTTGATGAAAAATATTTATTCTTTTGAAATCTTTCAAAATTCTTAAAAGACTTCTAGATTTTGTGTTTGAAATCTTCAAAAATCTAAATTCTCTTCTAAATGCCTAGAACTCTTTTCAAGTTTGAACATTAATTTTTTTTAAATTAAAAATGATTCAAAATTTACACAACAATTTTTAGAAATTTTGTCTACCTTCTTAAAAACCTTTAAAATTGTATTTCATTTTATAAGTTTGATATTCTTTTGAAGATATATAAATCCGATATGAAGCGAAAGTTAAGTGCATTTCTAACAATTGATATAATAAAAATTTAATAAAATCTCTATCTTTTATTAACAATGCAACAGTGATTCACATAAGATTAGTTTGAAAAATTAAATGATATCTCTGATAAAAAATAACGTTTGATACATGTGGATATCTAGGTCAAATTTTAATTTAAAAAATATTTTGCATAACTAAAATTGCTGCTTGATCTATTATTTATTATATTAGCAAAAGCTCTTGGTAAAAGTTCCATATGTTTTTTAATTGTAGTTTCTTGTATGAACTGTAAAATACAAGTCAAAACGTTGATACAGATTCTGAAAGTATACTGTTAAAAATGTATCCTTTTTTGTTTTTAATTTGTATATTCCTACAATATATTACTCATACTAACAACATGTTTTCAATCACAGTTTCCCAAAGTTTTAACTTTGGGGAAATTTTGTAATTTTTTGGTGAAGATTTGTAATTTCCTACAATATTTACGTAAAATTAAAAGCCATTTTATGACGTCAAACACCTAAACTAAAAAAAATGTAAAATCCTGCAGTTTTCTCTAATACCTTGTAGATTTTTGTACAAAGTAAAAAAATATTATTAAAAATTTGTATAAGATTTTGAGTGAAGGAAATTTATACTTTATTGTTAAATTTGGTACATTTTGTACGAAAAAGTACAGGTTTTAACAAAAAATACAGTTTTAAAAATATCCTTCCTTGTACAATTTTTTATCACTAGAGTTACAATAACATTATTTCATTTTCTTCGTCAATCCTACTCGCAGAGTAATCAGAATTTGCAGATCCGTCCTTTTCACGTAATTTCGGTACACATTTTAGACCGGATCTGGAATTTACCTTAAAATGAGCAATAATTACAAAATTTGAAAACTAATTGAAATGAGCGTTCTACACAAATAATGATTTTCTCGGTCTGCTCCTTCTGTGAGTGCCGTTTTCTTCAAGATCACGGAAGTGTCGAAAATTTCTATATTGATACACAGATTCATGATTTCGGCCCAAAGTGGGGATCCCCCTACCTATTGCGGAAATCGCATCTTTCGAGGGCTCTCCGTTCAACGACTGACTCAGCCTTTTTCAAAAAATGTGTATAAAAGGGTTCGCATTTAGGCTGAACAATCCACTCTCTTTTATTAAATTTTTAAGTAATTATACTCAGAAAATTATTCACTTTACCTAAAGTAAGTGTGGATATTTTTAAAACACGTAAAAATTTCGGCAAACATGATTTTGTTTACTTCGACATTTCTCGTCTTTTTAATGTGTGTAACATCATTACGTATTGTTCATGATGAAAAGAATTACCGCTTCGGAAAAAAGAAGAAAGGCGACCTAGATTTATTAGTGGATATGCGGACAACTAAGGAGCGACAAATTTTTATACATGAAATATATACAACATTCGTAATTATGCCACCACGTGGTAAGCTAAAGGAGAAGTTCAAGTCACAAATAAAAAAAAATCCTCAATATATTCCAAACATTTCTGAAATTATTGTGACCGATCGAGGCGGTGGTTCTAGAAGTTGTAAGGTTCAAAACGGTGGTGAAGGACATAGGTGGGTCACGTTAAAATTCAGGAATCACTTGTCTGGAAAATTGAACTATTCAATTACGATAACAGGTCAATAAACTGAACGGGATTTTTATTTGCTTATCAATTTTATTATGAAGAATATCTTTATCACGAAACCTCGAAATTGCTATAAATTTATATCTGTGAAAAATTATGAATTTTTAATTCATTTCAATGAGATTACTGTTCGATAATTTGAAGTGGATTATAAAATGTATGTAAGCATTGAATAAAGTGTCAAAAAGTGAAATTACAGTTTACAAAAAAATGCGTGTTATTATTTTATTCTTCCTTAATCATTTATAATTAAGTAGATACATTAAGCTTTTTATATATGTTATATATACGTTAAATCTTAAAACCACTGGCCGGGAAAGGAAATTTTTCAGATTGATTAACAGTATAAGACAAAACTAGATGACCAACAAAAATTGAGTTGAAATTTTCTTATACTAAAATCGAAGCGATTTGAAATTAGGTCGCACACTTGAAGTATCAGAATCTTTTTGGCACAAAATATGTATTTTTCAGAGAAAATGAGGAAATACGTATCTTTCCCATTTGTAAACAAAAAAACATTGTACGAACTTATGCTTATTTTAAATTTTGTACTTTGGTTTTCAAGAAACACCAAATTTGTTTTCTTTTTGATTTTGATCACGTGTATTGTCTTTTTTTAAAGCCTACCGCAAAATATTCCTAAAGTTCAAAATTAAAAAATTAGAAGTTTTTTTTAAAATTAGGCTTATATTTTTTGCCAATTTTTTGTTGAATATATACTTTCATAAGAAAAATATATTATAAGTTTTATGCAGGCTAAATAACTTTTGTTGCCAGAAGATTTGTTTTATAAAGTCCAATTTTCTATTTTTTCTTGGAAACAAAGATAGACACGTAAAAATTTTTAGATAAAGGCTTGCACGTCTAAAAAAGTAGTATGCAAATAACCTCTTTTAAGGAAAAAACGATCCTGGTATCAAAAATGGCTCAGCTCGCAAAAAGCTGATGAAATGTCTTTCTTTTACTAGCAGAAAGTTTTCAAAAATATTCGGACGAATAAAAAAGATAGGGTTTTTCAGAAAATATTTTATATATTTTTTTAACATTTGCTGATAAAAAATATATGAAGGGATTGTGTGCACTGAAATTACAGTACAAATAGCCGGTTTTTTTCAGTTTGGACATACACTGCCTTTATTGTACTAAAATTAATAAATAAAATATTGACTTTTTCGATTTCAGTTAAAAATTAATTTGTTAAATTTTCTTGCCAAGAGTTTGAAATATAAAATGACATGTGATTATTTTTAACGACAAGAAGCAAGGTTAAATTTAATAAATCTGTAAGCAATTCTTGATTTCCTGTTCGTAAGTGTTTGTAGTTACAGTGATTTGTAAATATGTTATCTAGATGGAGGTGACTTATTCTTTATTAAGTTTCATAATGAAACCTTCTAAAGTTTTATAGAGGTTAATGATGATAAACATTTAAATATTTTAATGTAATATTTCTGTTATTTGTTTATAATTTTGATAAAAATATTCTTTAATTAGTATACACATATTTTATAAGTTATCGTGATTTATTTTTATGTATAGTGATGCGTTCAGAATCATCTAAAAATATATTAATATATTTTCACTAAACAAATAATTAGTTCTCGAATATCGAATAAGTAAATATTTTGACTAATTTAACTATTAATTTTCTAGTATTTGCTGGTAGCTCACTTTTTCTAATGGATATATCAGAATTTCACGAGTTATTTCATATTGGAAACAGTCTTATAAAAGTACAAAAAACTAAAACCATGTTGACAGGTACCTACAGATACATTTAGTATATTACAACAACAATTTCAGGAAAGTACAACTTTTTTCCATAATTCGAACGAATTTTTTCAAAAAAGCACTACTAAAAAAATCTACAGTAATTTATATAGTTTTCAATCAAAAAGGTGTTCTTTTTAGATATGAGACAAAAAAAATATGTAGAATATTGCCATAAGTTTAAAAAAATTGAAACTTGTTAATGATCGTAATTAAAAATAAATTTTCTATGTTTAAACTTTAAAGAAATTCTAGAATTGTAAAAGATAATAAGCGATAAAAAATTAAATCTGGAATTTTTTAAAAATATATATTTTAAAAAAGCATAAAAAGTGCAGTAGATTTTTTGCGAAGAAAATTATTTTTGAATCCTAATTTAAAATTATCTAATTGTAATATTATTCAAATAATAGGCGAATATTGTACTTTCCTGGATTTTTTTTATAATTTATTTGATTTATTTGTAGGTTCCTGTAAAAATGTTTTTAGTTTTTTGCACTTTTTTTATTAGATTTTCCCTCTGTTTCAAAATTTGTTTAATAGATAGCGGATATCTAGGCGGATATCTAGACATAAGTTATTAGCAACAATGTGATTTTTTTTATTTGTTAATTTTTTTAATAAACTACAAGGATTTACAATTTCAGTCTTAGTGCAATCTTTTAATTTTTAGACGTTTGTTTTCTGTAAAACCTTGTAGGTTTATATAACAAAGTAAAAAGTAAAAGAGGTAAATCATCAATCGAAAAAAATATATTCAACTTTCAACGAGATAAATAAATTTGTAAACAATAAAATTAAATTTTTCGCAATGAAAATGAAAAGTCATCTGAATACTTCAATTTTTAACTCAACAAGGATAATTTTTACCAAATTAATTAATTTTTTAACCTAAAAAGTCTAAATTTTGTCCGAAAAAATTACCTTTTAAACACCAAAAGGTGAATTTTCCACAAAAATTTTCATTTTTGCCTATGAAAGATGAATTTTTAAACAAATAGTTGCATTTCTAAGCAAGAGACAGATTTTTACAAAAAAAATTAATTTTTAATCAAATAATAGAATTTTCAATTTACGAAGATGAATATTCCAACCAAAAAGAGGAATTTTTGTAATAAAATTTAAATTTTGAAGCCGAACAGACGAATTTTTTTATGTAAATAGTTTTACTTTCCACCCAAAAGTATGTACATATAACAAGAGTAGAATAATCTTTCGCCAATAACGATAAATTTGCATTTAATTAGTAGAAATTTTTACAAAAAAATATTAATTTTTAATCAAAAATGGAAAAGTTACATTTTGAGTTAAGAAAAGCAACTTTAGACAAAAAAAAAACGGTAATTGAAACAAAACAGTTAAATATTTTTAACCAAGAAATAAACCTTTAACCAAAACAATTAATTTTTAACAAGACTGGGCAACTTTTAAACTAGTATTTCAACTGTCAACGTGGTAATTTAATTTTCCCATATGCGTACCGAAAAAATCTATCTATTTGTATGGAAATAACAGTACACGTACCTGTAACAAAGAAAAATTTTTTTTTAGTAAAAAAGAGATAAAATTTCATTGATATTGTGAAATTTTTAAGCCAAATACTTTGAACCAAAAATATGAGTTTTCAATCCAAAGGGATGAATTTACTATCCAAAGAGACGATTTTTGAATCAAACAGTAGAATTTTCGACCAAAAGAATAATTTTTTAACTAAATACGATCGATAAGTGAAGGAAGAAGTTAGGAAACAAACCAAAAAGACCAAAACGTGTGAAAAATTATTTAGATTCAGATTTATGAGAATGAGATTGCTGTTTGATATTTAGACATTGATTTAAAAAATATGTGCAGATGTTGAATAAAATTTAAAAAAATAAAATTACGCTTTAAAAAAATGCTGTGCTTTTATTTTATTCTTCCTAAAATCATTAATAATTAAATAGATACTCTACGTTTTATTAAGTAATTAGGCTATTTATTGTATTTTTTTCTTTAAACTTCTTCTTGGGCGAACCGGGTTTTTTCTATCGTCAGCCAAGGACTGTGTCAAGCACCTGTTGAGTAACTGATTCAGAGTGGTCGCTAGGGTAGTAAAAAATTCTGACTTTTTGAATTTTTATGCATATTGTTTGAAAATTTGTGCGTATTAAAAAAACATGAAAAAAATTATATTTAGAGGCACCGCAAGCCCTATGAAGGTTATTACGTACTTCCCATAGTAAAAAAATACGTTTTTCGAGATGACAGTACGAATCAAAACTTATTTTTTAGATATCCCCCCCCATAAGTATATATTTAATAGGGTTCCAAAAAACCCCATATCTAAAAAATTCAATTTAACGAATTATTGGCGCCAATTAGGATCTTTCTATGCTTTTTTAAATACAAATAATTTATAATACATAAAATAATAATAAGATGTTTATATAAATTGCCTAAATAATTTTTTTTGTAATTTTATCTTAGAATAGAGATGAAATCTAGCGGGTTTTTCCGAAATTTTAAATTTATTATCAATTTTCCAATTAGGGCAAACCAGTAATTAATTAAATTTAATATAAAATAATTGTCTAAACAATACATTTTTATTCATAGCAATATTTTCTCAGAATAATTCTATAAAAATAAAGTATATCCTATAATTTTTCGTTTTTTATTCAATTTTCAATTAGTCCAAGGTAAGAATTCATAAAACCAAAGTTAATTGTTAAAATACATTATTGTTGTTTATAAATATCATCTCCTATAGTAATGCTAGATAGTTGTGGGTTTTCTGAAATTTTTACGTCTCTATTCATTTTGTTCGAAGAGTGAGGTAATAAGTGATTAAATTTAAGAAAAACATAATATTAATTTAAATTATCATTGTTTATAACTGTCGCCTCCTATATTATTAAAAAAAACATCAACAAAAATAAATTTTCAAAAAGCATTGTATTTTTGCAAAGTGAATTTCTTTTACAATTTTGTCAATATTTTAATAATAATAATTTGAACAAAAAGGCTATCTCACATTGGAGATAAGAACAAAGAATGGAATCATTAGAGGTAATAAATGACTTGTGAAAATTTCTGTATGAATTACAACACGAAGTTTATTCCAAAAAGCAAAATAAAGATTGGGAATTGCACATAGTTTACTATCAGTGCGCGTTTCCGGTACTCTATTACCGCTTTGAGTAAATATTTTCTCTAAAAGGGATTGTTTAACAAATAATTCTCTTTAATGTTTTATTATTATTTGTTCATTACTGAGAGAACATAATTATAAGCAATAATGTTTATTAACTTTCATAATTTTATTACCTCACTAAGTGGAAAGTAGGTGAAAAATCGAAAATTTGAAAAAAATCTGCAACTTTCTAGCATTAATGAGTTAGAGAAAATGATTGAAAACAATAATAAATTGTTTGAACAATTTACATAAAAATCTATTTGTCTGTAGAAAGCAGTATTTTATGTATTATAAACAATTTATAAAAAACGCAGAAAAAAAATTATAATTAGCGACAAAAACTCGAAACGCCCATTTTTTAATTAGAGGGTTTTTAGGGCACTATAAAACAGACTTATGGGGGTGATATTAAAAAAATAAATTTTATGTTTTACTCAACGGCTAATTTTAAAGAGAATTTTTCAGTTTCTTACAGGTTTCCGTGAGATATCTCTCTCTGTTAAAAATTCTACTATTTGTTTAAAAATTCAACTCTTGGTTAAAAAGTCATCCTTTTTGGTATAAAATTCTTCTTATTTTGGGTGAAAGTTAATTCCTTTTATTTGAAAAGTGTAATATGTATTTTATCTTTGTTTGAAAATCACGTAATCCTCTTTAGTTAAAAATTTCACTATTTACTTGAAAATTCAATCCTTTTGAATTGAAAATTCATGTTTTAGTAGAAAAGGTGTCCTCTTGGATTGAATGAGAATTCCGGTCTAGAGTTCATCTTCTCTTTTATAAATTTTGCTATTCGGTTTGAAAATTTAACATTTTTGTTTAAAAGTTATCGGTTTTTGTTTTGGTCGAAGTTGGCGAAACTGTCTTAAGTTTTTATTGTTTGTCTTGAGTAATAATTGTCGAACGAACAAATTTAATAAGAAAAAATTGTCAAGCGCTTGCCGAGTTCTCGCATTCGTCACCTCTATCGAGTAAATATATGAAATCACAAAAATGTTTGTTTGAATAAAAAAAAAATCATAACATTGATATCGGATTAAACAAGTCTTTGCTTGATTCAAACGGAAATTTCTCTGACTGTAGGCGTGTACATGGACTTATGAAATTTTTTGTTTGATTATATTAACATGCAGTGTCACGCGACTTCTAGGGACATGTAAAATTTAGATCCATCACAAATACATTCCTTGATCTCTTAATTTTATATTTTTATACTTTTTGTGTTACACTTGATTAAAAATATATATTATAGGCAGTTCGGTTAAATTCGAAATATCCCAGACTAAAAAGTTATATAAAGTGAACAAAATTATGCAGAACTTAATTCATTATGTATAATTTTTCCGCCTGCGCCTGGGATATTATTGTTCTATTACATTAATATGCCTCATAATTATGAACGGTGATTAAATACTACCAATAAATCAATTTAATTTTAAAACATGAGAAATCTCTATTTAAAACATAGAAATACTACTTTATACTGATAATTATATGTTCACGTAATTTGCTTAAGCATTTATTATCGCTTTAGCAAATTTATTTTAAAATGGAGATAGAAACTCACGGTTTTCTAAAAAAGTTTCCACTGTTTGTCTAATTTTCACTTCGATTGAAATAATATTCAATTTAATATAGCAAAAATAGTTGCTTAAACAAATTCTTGTTATTTATAGATATCTTATTCTATATTAATACTAGATAGTTGCGAATTTTTCTCTGAATTTTTCAACTTCTTGTCCACTTTTCGATTAAAATGAAAAAGTAATTAATTTAAGTTAACAGAAATAATGGTTAAAACAATTTATTACTATTATTAAATAATGTTCTCTTTTCTTAATTGTAGTAAGATACGGTTCTTCTGAATCTTTTTATCTATTTGTCTATTTTTCACTTGATGGAGTGACTTAATAATTAATTAAATTGATCAAAATTAGGTGTTTAAACAAATTGCTGTTATTAATAACTATCCCCATCTATATTAATGCGAGAAAGTTGCTGTTTTCGCAAATGTTTAAATTTGCTTTGCTGTTTTAGTTATGAACAAATACTAAATAAACATTAGAGAGAAACATATTTTAAACAAGCTCTTCCTTTTTCGTGAAAATATTTTCCTGGAAGTCGATGCCGGGGGCTGATATCAAAATATATGCAATTCCAATTTTTTTTAAATTTAAAACAAACCTTTTGTTTCAATTCAAAATAAAACTTTTCCAGGTCATCTACAGACCTAGTCCTCTGGCCTGCTCCTAATTATTCCATTCTATGTTTTTGTTTTTGTGTAAAATAGATTTTTTGTTTAAATTATTTTTTTTAACATTGACAAAAGAGGAAAAAGAGAAAAAAGGAATTTTCTAGCATTAATCTAAGAGAAGATGTTTATAAGCAGTTATAAGTTGTTTAAAACTACACATTTGTTAACTTGCATTATTTATTACTTTATATGAAAATTTCAGAAGAAACTTCAACTAACTAGTAATAATGAAAACAAAAAAGTTATAAACAATAATAATTTGTTTAAATAATTATTTTTGCTAAATTAAATTAATTATTATTTCATCTTAAGTGAAAAGTAGACTAATTAATGGTTAGGGAACATAAAAGGCTAACCCACGAAATTTTCAATATTTACTTTCTGACCTCTCGTTTTGTCCCATCTGTACTATGTATAGTCTTTTTTAAGGAAGTGAACAAAATTGAATATTACTATTTTTTATATAGTAAGAAAGTTCACAAAGTGAACATCCCAATGGGCGTTCAAATAACATAAGAGGCTAACCCCCTATAGAATCTTATGAAGATTAATGATTTTTCGTTAGTCCCGGAAGATTTTAATAAAAGAGTACTAGTCTGCGGTGCTATCTGCCGGTTCTAAAGGTTGGTATATAAACTAAGAACACGTTTTTTCGCTTAGGTTGCATTGAAAACTACAAACCAGAGTCAGTTGTTCATCAACAAGTGACATGTATGAGTATTTTTTTTCTTACTTTCGTACACAGTTGAGACTCCGGATTCTATAACCACGCAGAAAATTTGCCTAGCCAATTCAGGCCGCTCAAGTTGGCCCCTGATGACTTGAAAATCAGTCTTCAAAAACTTAACTTTTTGGAACATTACTTTGTAGAAAATTTCATGGTGCATCTTTTTTCTCTTGACAAAAAAGTTGTATCTTTCATCGTTTCTGTAAAAAGTCAAGAAAACTTCATTTTTCAGACCAGCAAATTTACTAAAATTTTCACTTCAACTCGCTCCCAAACACAAAGTTCTTTATATTTTAAGATAAAAATTTAATACACCGTCCTTTAAACTGTTCTCAAGAAAGTGCGCGGTTTAAAATTAATTTATTTTGTTAAATAAAAAAGTTATAATTTTTTTGGCAATCAGTATCAAAATAACGTTAGACAATTTTTAAACGCTTCGTTTATCGAGAAAATTTTGAGTAAGCCCAAGCTTCCAGCAGTAAAAATGCTTAGTAGGATATAATTAATCTTTCTGAAAAGTTTTACCCTAATTGAATTATTCGTTAACAAAATAGGAGCATTCTAATGGCATTGCACGAGTGCGTGATAGGTGACAATTTCGGAGTCTCGACCTGCTCGACCACAGCCCTCTCCTCTGGACTCGAATTATTTTAGTCTATTTATTTGTTTACACTTTCGAGTTAAAATTTGAACATCAAAACACAAGAAAATATTTTTTTAGTGCAAAATCATTCAATATTTATATCTTACATTATATATACGTATTTACAGGGTGATTGCAAACATTCAGAAAAGTATATCTCACAACATAAGTTTTAAAACAAAATAATAATAATTTTTTAAACGAAAAAATCAATTTTCTACTAAAAGAGATGAGTTTTTAACCAAAATTATAAATTTTCCATATAAAACTTTATTTTCAACCTAAAAGTTTAATTATCTACCAATAACTTATTTCTTTCTTGAAAATTTTGTAGAACTTCATTTTACTGGTTTTTATTCAAACTAAACTTGTTAGTAGTTATACTACTAATGAGATAAAAATTGTTCAGAACATATTAAATACTTTTTGTAAAAACAGCATGAATAGAGTTTGTAAACAATCTTATAAAGAACATAATAAACCGACACAGTATTATAGACATTAAACAAACACTACGGCTAATTTCTGAAGATAAAATAAAATGGAAAACTTAGATCAACTAGTTCCAAATAAATATATACGTCTTCAACTATTCTTTCTACAGTAAATTTATATTTCATTTCCAAAATTTTTTAGACTTAGCAATGTAGCTACCTTTTTTGAATTCCTAAATCAAGTTAAAAATTGAGTAATGTGCTTGTCGACCTTATACTAAAAACATCCTTACTATTTTAAATTTATTACTCAATTTTTACTTTTTTAAAGAAAGTGTGTGTACAAATACCTTGTTTTTCTTTACCTTGCTAATATTATCAGCCCTATTTTCTTTGTTTCTATATATTTTTCTACCTACAGTTAGAGTTTCCAGCAAACTCAAAATTTACTTTTTTAGTTATTCATTTTCAATATTTATAGATTTATTTGCTTAGGAACAAAATACAATGTTCTTTCAATTTTAAGAGAAGTGTAATACTTGTGTTATACAAACATAGTTGCATTCTAACGGGCTAAACAGCGCGGTTCAAACAGACTCCGAAGTCATCGCCCCTTACGTGCTCGGTCAGTGCTATTTGAATGATCCTATTATTTAAGCGAATAATTCAATTAGGGTAAAACTTTTCAGAAAACTTAATTATATCCTACTAATCATTTCTTTTGCTGGAAGATTGAGCTTACTCAAAATTCCCTCGATAAACGAAGCGGTTGAATATTGTCTAACGTTATTTGGATACTGATTGCCAACAAAATGTATATCTTTGTTATTTAACAAAATCGATCAATTTTAAATCGCGCATTTTCTTAAGAACAGTTTGAATGACAGGATATTAAATTTTTATCTTAAAATATAAAGAACTTTGTCTTTCGGAGCGAGTTAAAGTGAAAATAGTTAGTAAATTTGGTGGTCTGAAAAATGAAGTTTTTTGGATTTTTTACAGAAACGGTAAAAGATACAACTTTTTTTAAAGAGAAAAAAGATGCGCCATGGAATTTTCTACAATGTGATGTGTTAAAAAGTTAAATTTTCGAAAAGTGATTTTCAAGTCATCAGGGGCCAGCTCGAGCGGCCTGAAGCGGCTGGGCAAATTTTATGCGTGGTTATAGAATCCGGAGTCTCAATTATGAAAGGTCTGTGCACGAATATGGAAGAAATGCAAAGACCAAGCGCGAATATACGAATGCACTAACATGAGAAAAATACAAAGCCCGAGCGCCTAGCGCGAAATAAATAGTGAGCATGTGCCTTGAGATGAGAAGAGAATAAGATTTTTATTTTCGATTTTAACTTTTATCCATAAAATAAACTAAATTTTGAACCGAACCTAATTTTCAGTTACAGACTTGTTAGGGGTATGCATTAATTACCTAAAGGTGTTTAATTAAAATTTTTAACCATGTCCCCTCATTTGTAATGATCATTAAGTTTTGACTCTCAACCCGCGACCGCCTATTATGTGAAATTTTTTCCATCTAAATTTTCTTCCTGATTTTATTTGGAAATCATAAAAAATAGCGGGAGAGGATTTGGGGGGAGCCGGTTTTCTTAAAATCTTACTGTTTCTTAGGAATGAAGAAAGTAGTTCAACTTTATAAACTTTCAAATAAGAAGTTAAAGTTTTAACGTAATACTCAAGCTTTCAGAGGCAAAAATTAATTTTTAACAACAAAAATTTAACAAAGTGCATGAATTTTTAACCAAAAAAATGTATTTGCAAATTAAACCGCGAATCTTTAAAAAGAACTGATTTTTGAAAAATGATTAATTTTCAACACTAAATGTAATTATTGTCGATATTTCAACCAAATTTTTTTTTTTATTTTAAACCAAAAGAAGTTGAATTTAACAAAAAAAATTGAATTTTTAAGGAAAAGAAGATGAATTTTCTCTAAACTACATAATGTTTAACCAAATAGTTCAATTTTCAACGAACAGGATTCATTTTCTACTAAAAAAGAGCAATTTTCAACCAGAACTGGAATATTTAAACTTTCAGTTTCAAAAAATTGATTTTCAACCAAGAAAAAAGAACGAATTTTCAAGCAAATAATTACTTTTTAAACTGAAGAAATAAATTTGAAACTAAAAAGATTAATCTTATGCACTCAAAAATGAATTTTTAAATAGTTAGTAAAAATTTCGACCAAATAGTTAAATTTGCTACCAAATTGTTGTGTTTGTTTAGCAAAAAATATTAATTTTCAACAAAAAAGTTGAATTTTAAACTGAAAAATGTTACAATTTTTAACGAAAAAGTTAATTTTCCGCTGCAAATATTAGTTTGCAAAAAGACAGTAGTTGTCAGAAAAAGGTTAAATATGAGCAAAAGAGATGAATTTTCAAACCAAAAAAGGAAAAAAATTATTCAAATTGTTGAATTTTCAAGATAAGAATATGAGTTTGCAACAAATCAATTGAATTTTTAACCAAAAGGGATAAAGTTTAAAAATTGTAGACTTTTCAACAAAATCAGTACGTTTTAAACCAAATAATGAAACCGGCAACAAATAATAGTGTGGTACTTATAATTTTAAGTTAACAAACATAATTGTTTAAATAATCTGTTGTTGCTATTTTTAATTTTATTGTCTTTGAATAAAGCTTAAAAAATGCGATTTTTTCTGAACTATTCCATTTTTTGTCCGCTTTTTATTATGAGCAAGGTAATAATTATTATCTGATTATTTATATTTAATGCATTTAAAAAACCTAATAGTTTACAAAGATTATTATCGTTTATAACTATATCTTGTCCTATAGTAATGCTAAATAGGTGCGGTTTTTTCTCAAATTTTGCTAATGGCCTAATTTTTCAAATATATTATTTTGTCATATTTCAATATAATTTGACCCCAGGAGTTCGTAAGTACAATTCTGTTTAGCTTGTAGGTGTGTGTGTGTGTGTGTGTGTGTGTGTGTGTGTATGTGTTGGACTTTTTATGACCCACGAATATCGATTTATGAAGTTTAAACAAAAATAGTGTATCCTGTTTATATCAGAAAAAATTTGCTCGTATTAGGGATACTTAGGAATGAACTATTGACGAACTTTCTATGAACTGTAAAGATCCAGTAATACAGAGTTACAAATTTAAAAAATTTAATGTCTATCTTGTTAGTATATGGAGGCATCAATTATCCAAATTAAGAAAATTTCATCACCTACCAAAACCTACCAATATCGTTATTAAATTTCTTCACAGAATTATTTTTCTGCTTTATAAGAGTTTTTTTCTACATCCTTTAAACAATTTATATAAACATCATCAATAATTGAAAGTTCAACCTTCAGTTTATAAAAGAAGAAACTCTGTCCTGAGTCACGGCTGTTCTGAATTGAGGCGTGAAAACCTTGATTGAACGAAGTCATTCAGTTCCGAGCAAATAGAGGGGAACATTTTTTTTTGCTCGAGGCGCATGTTTCCTCATCTGCAGAGGGTGATCTGAATCCTTATTTTCAATTGAAAGAAGCAAACGTAAAATAGATTTGTAGCCGAGGAATTAGCAACTCGACCGATCGGGTGCAACCTATTTCTGTCTTCAGGAGATTTCCAGTGATTTTAGGAGAATGCAAATGGCTCCAAATGATTTTGTACGTGACTTTATGAGACTCCATGTGACTTCATGTGACTTCATATGACTCCATATGACTTCATGTGACTTCATGAGACTTCATGTGACGTCATGTGACTTCATGTGACATCATGTGAATTTAAATGATTTAAGATGTTTCAGAAGATTTCAAGTGATTTCAGGTGATTTTAGGAGAAAGCAAATGGCTGCAAATGATTTTTCACGTGACTTTATGAGACTCCATGTTACTTCACGTGACTTCATGTGACTCCATGTGACTCCATGTGAATTCATGTGACTTCATGTGACTTCATGTGACATCATGTGAATTTAAATGATTTAAGATGTTTCAGAAGATTTCAAGTGATTTCAGGTGATTTTAGGAGAAAGCAAATGGCTGCAAATGATTTTTCACGTGACTTTATGAGACTCCATGTTACTTCACGTGACTTCATGTGACTCCATGTGACTCCATGTGAATTCATGTGACTTCATGTGAATTCATGTAACTTCATGTGACGTCATGTGACTTCATGTGTCATTATGTGCATTTAAATGACTTCAGATGTTTCATAAGATTTTATGTGACTTCAGGTGATTTTAGGAGAATGCAAATGGCTGTAAATGATTTTTCACTTGACTTTATGAGACTCCAAAAAAAAAGATTATGTTATAAAAAAAAACTAGTTTCTCACAATGTGTTTTGAAAGTTTTATATAGTTTTCAAGAAAAAATTCCTTTCACAAAAAAATGTTTGATATATCCTTTTGGAACGCCACCCCTCAATTATAAAAATTATTAATTACTCAAGAGTTCAATTTTCAGCTAGAATGTATTAACGATGTTAAAACTGCACCTGAATGTCATAAAAATAATATTACTTTTTTCACGGAATTTATGTAATACCAGTCCAGGGTCGATATTGTCAGGATATGCAAGTTAGCTATTTGCTCATGAAAATGGCAGGTAAGTAATCTGATACAAAAATTTCTCAAGAATATTTTTCACCTTTTCATTTTACTCATAATATTTAATGATGTCTTTTTCTTGATTTTTTTTTCTTTCAACTTGGCACAAAAATTGTAATTTTTTGAAAAGTAAGAAATGAAAATAATTTATGTGAAGAAATAAAAGAAAGTTCTTTATCGTAAAAACGGCTTATAACTATTGCCTTTGTCAATAATAATCAACGAATTATGCAGGTGATCATCTCTATGCATTTTAATGACAATTAGCGAAAAAATAATGCAAATTCAGCACAAATATTACAAAATTTTACTTTGGTTATCACATTTTTTATAATAATTCTGATAATTAACTTTCAACCCAGATGTAAAGTTACAAATTTTTATTCATGAATTTTGCTTTAAAATAAGAAAGGAGAACAAAGTTATTTGTAAATATTTCCATATGTACTTTTGTTTGTAACATTTGTTCATAACTATAACAATTTTCTTAGTAAATAATTCAATTTATTTATAACTTCTATATAAATTATAAAACATTTAAATTTAAAATAAAGAGTTTAAAATAGTTAAAATCGAATTTATTAATTTAGTTGTAATCACTGTTTATCACAATAATAATTTTTAATTTTTTATAAATTTATATAATCTACTATTTAATACAGAGTTTCGACCATTTTCACATAATTGCCACCTAATGCCACTAACACTTTCGGATTTAGTTCAATTTTCTACTAAAATAGATCATTTTCAAGCAAACCATTTAATTTTCAACAAAATAATAAATTTTGTAACTAAAAAATAAAATTATTTACAAAAATGTAATGATTGATATTTCAAACAAAAATATTTGTGTTTTAAACAAAAACCCGTTAAATTCAATAAAAAATACGAGCTTTGAACAAAATAGTTGAATCCGCAGGAAAAACAGATTATTGTTTACTAATAAAAATTTGCTAAGTCAAGATAGAAAGAAAATTTAATGAAATTGTTGAATTTCCAACCAAAAAGATAAAATTTTCACACCAAAGATTATTTTCAACGAAATAATTGAATTTTCAACCCAAAAGAACGAATATTCAACAAAGCAGTTAAATTCTGAGGAAAAATGCATGACTTTCTGACAAAATTTTTAATTAATGTAATAAAGATCATGTTTAACCAAATGTATTAATTTTCTAGCAAACTTAAAGAGTTGTTAACCCAAAAAAATGAATTTTTGGATTACTTTTCAAACAAAAATGTTATAATTGTAATAAAATTTTATTTAAAAAAAAAATAATAAAATTTTTAACTCAAAATTGTGAATCATTCACAACAAAACGTAACAGTTGATATAACGAGCCAAACAGATTTTTAATGACAAAAAAAATTAATTCAACCTAAAGACACAATTTTTCAACAAAACAGTTAAATTTTTGGAATGCGCATTTTCGATTTTTTCAGACTTTTGGAAGAAAAACCTTTAAAAACTCTTATTTAATAGAAAACATTTTTTCTTTTAAGTGTTTAGAAGTTTTTAAAAGAGAACTACTTAATTTAAAATTAAAAGCACTTTCGAGCAAAAAAATTTAAATAAATTACTTCATTTAAATAATTTTAAATGTAAAGCATTCAAAACGAAATTTAGTTAATTGAAAACATAAAAGTTTTTCGAAATATCGAATAACTTCAGAATGATACATTTACATATATTTAATTCAAAATGCGTGTTGTTTCAACAATGAAGTCCTTAATGGGCGATATATTTTAAACGGAATATCGTTCCAAAATTAATTAGATCATATTAAAAGGGATGTAATATATTCAAATTGATTGATTAATATTTGAGAGTAAAAAACTGTTTAATTCCAGCGTTCAAACTTGAATAATTAGTATATTCAAACATTTGAAATTCTACATTTTTAAAAGTGAAGCCTCCCATTTGAAAGATTTAAAATTGAAAACATAAAGAATTCCAAATTTGATTAAATATGCTACTGTTTTCGGTTGGAACTTATTCTTTTTTGAATGCACTATTTCGTTAAAAATTCGTCTTTGTAGGTTGAAAATTTAACAATTTGGTCAACAATTTCTCGATTTTCTGGACATTTTCTCACCTTTGCTTAACATTTCGGTTGATAGTTAATTTTTTTTAAGTTCAACTATTCGGTCAAATCTTTCTGATTTAATAATCCAACTACGTGGTTAAAAATTGTACTATTTAGTTGATACACTTCGGTTGATGACTTCGGTTGATACATAATTTTTTTCCAGGTTCAACTAATTGTTTGAATCTTTGTATGTCGAAAATTCAACTATGTGGTAAAAATTTGAACTATTTAGTTGAACATTCAAATTATTTCGTTGAGAATGAAGTCATTTGTTAAAAAATTCATTTAAAAAAATTTATAACTGTTTTGTTGAAAATACAAGTATTTTTCGTGTAACATTAATCTTTTCGGTTAAACATTTATCTATTT
This sequence comes from Druon quercuslanigerum, assembly GCA_010014905.2. Lineage (NCBI taxonomy): Eukaryota > Metazoa > Arthropoda > Insecta > Hymenoptera > Cynipidae > Druon > Druon quercuslanigerum. The sequence goes on from JAAAKG020149793.1 coordinate 43,208, forward strand.
GGTTAGTAATTCGTTTTTTTCTTGTTGTTGCTGTTAAGCATAAATTTTTAAATGTAAACATTTAATTTCATTTTTGGTTGAATTTATTTTTAATTTACAATTTATTTTTTAATTTATTTTATCTCATGTAAGTTTCAAATCCAACTATTTGTTAGAAAGTTCATTTAATTTGTAGAAGTTTTAAGTCGTTTGTTGAAAAGTCGTCTTTTTAGAAGGAAATTTCATTTTCTTTTATGGAAAAGTTCACGTTTAAAGTCATCTTTATTTTTGTTAAGAATTGAACTATTTTGTGTTAAAATAAATATATTTCGACTTAAAATCTTAAGCCCTTGACATTAATGATTTAAATATGGAACCTTATCATTTATCATATTTGAAAGAATTTATTTCTCTATTATTCCCCTATTTTCGTGAAAATTCATCTTTTTGGGTTCAAAATTAAATTATTAGGTTGAAAATCCAAGAATTTTGTTAGTCATACTTCTTGATTAAAAATTCCACGATTTTGTTGAAAATTCGTCTTCTTGGCTCTGAAATTCAACAATTTTTATTTAAAGTTTCTTTCTTTATTGACTAATAATTTTCGTTGTTGTTAAAAAATCAACTATTTTGTCTAATATTCATTTTTTTAGTATGAACATTTTTCTTTTTGAAGAAAGTTTAACTTTTTTAGTTAAACTTCAACTGGCTGATTAAAATTAATCTGTTTCGGCTGAAAATGAAATTTTTTTGTTAAAACTTCGAGTCATTCTTAGAGAATTATTGTTTTGTCAAAAATTTAAGAATTTGGTAGCAAATGTAACTATATTTGGATAAGAATTTATGAATTTTGTTGAAAATTTCTCTTTTGTGGTAGAAAATCAAATCTTATGGTTAAAAATGCGACTATTTGGTTGGAAATTGTTCTAGTTTAGTTCAGAATTATTTTCAATTTCATGTTTTCTTTCTGTTGAATCCACTGATTTTTTATTTAATTTAAAATTAAAATATTTTGTTTTAGACATTCGTATTCTCGAGTTCAAGAATTCCACTGATTTGGAGACAATCTTTTTTTTGCTTGAAAATTCAAAAATTTGGTAGGAGATTCAACTTCATAAAAGGATGATTTTTCAACAAACAAGATTAATGATGAAAACCAACAAAAAATTTGATTTTTAAGAAAATAATTGAGTTTTATATAAAAATATTCTTTAATCAAAAATATGAATTTTCAACAAAAAATTTAAATTTAAACTTAATAGTTTAATTTTCTACCGAATTGAAAAAAATTTTTCATGCCAAAACGACAAATTTTCTACAAAATCGTTGAATTTTCAACCAAAAAGTTGACTCACAACTGTTAAATTTTTGCCTAAAAAAAAATAAATTGTGAATGAAACATTTAATAGTTACATTATATAATATTTATTGTATGCATTATTATTTATTATTATTAATTTATTTAGTATTATTATTTATTATTTATTTATTATTATATAATATTTCAAGAAAAAAAATTAATTTAAAATTAAAACCCGCCGAATTGAACCAAAAAATATGAATTTTCTATAGAACAGTTGATCCTCGACTGAAACAAACTAATTATTCATAAAGTTTCATTTTTATCCAAAAGGCACGAATTTTCAACCAACAAGATTCATTTTCTATTTCCATATTAATATTTATCTACAAATACTCACCCTTGATAAGGTGAAATATAGAAACTTTGAATGTTTCTTTACCTTTTTTATAATTTTCAGCGTGTCCAGCAAATGATGTTTCATAATAATTATTTACCATTTGCAGACTAACTATTTCTATAACTTTTGTTAATAAAGTAGAACTCCTGTTAATCGTTACCCACCATTGACGCGTGCAAGGATGATATCGATGCGCAGGGGCTCTGACAGTGAAGCTCATTTCCGAAAGGGTGCGCTTTTGATTCTCTGACTAAATTCCAATGAATTGGTTATGTTGTTAAGTGTTATTTATTTTTTCTTTATCGCCGGGAATAAGTATTCTAGACTAAAATGTTCCGGACTGTTGTGAGATTATCAAACTTTTCATCCTTAGTGAAATCTTTATTCGCTGAATCAGTACAGGAATTGTCGAAAATTAATACTTGTGCACTACAAATTAGAGGTCTACACGTAACCTCAATACAAAATGCTAAACCGAAAGATAAAAGGATTCTTGGTGCTGGAACTAAAAAAGATGAAGGTACCGAAGGAGAAACTACTGTAGATATAGATCATTTTATTACAGCGTAAGTTTACTTATATAATCTATAAATATTTGATCATTGTGTGCCAATATAACCTCAAATTGTCTGCCGGAATCAGCCTTGGATTGCCGTTTTTGACCCTGTTCTTGAAAAACTTTACATTTTCTCTTAAAATATATGTATGCTAGAGTTAAAAATACATTTTTGAGATACGCGGGAAATTCTCTGAAAGTTGTAAATGCACGGGAGTTTCCTATTATATTTTTGGTTTAGACTTCATCTCTGTTGGTTCCAAATTCTACTTTTACTTTTTAAACGTTTGCCTAATTTGTTAAAAATTAATTTTTTGTTGCTGTTCAAGATTGATATCATTATTGCAAAATGTAACTATTTGTTAAAAGTTAAGTTGTTAATCCGAAAGTTTAATAACTCCATTTGAGGTTGATAATGTATCATTTTTGGTAAAAAGTTCAACTATTAGGTTGATAATTTCTCTTTTATGGGTAAAAATTGAAGTATTTAGCCGAAAAGACTTATTTTTTTAGCAAATTAAACTTTTTGGTTAAAAAATCATAAATTTGTTTAAGAAATCAAATATTTGAATACATTTTAAACTACTTTGTTGAACATTCCTCGAAAAAAAAAATTTCCAAAGATTCATAATTTTAGTTGAGAATTTATCTCTGGGTGTAAATTTAATTATTTTGTTTCAAATTCAATTTTTTTTTTTGTATTGGATTAATTTTTTTAACTGAAAATCTAACTACTTTATTTTTGGCTGAAAACTGATTTTTCTAGTCGATAATTCAACCTTCTGGTTAAAAATGCGTGTATCTTGTTAATAATTCATTTTTTTTTTTGTAAAAAATTAATCTTGCTTGAAAATTCATTCCTTTTAGGTAAAATTGAAACTTTTTGGATGATCATTCATTTGTATTTGTCGAGGATCAACGACTTTATAGAAAATTATTGTTTTTTGCTTTAATTCAACTGTTGTCGATTTCAAATTGAATTTTTTTTTTTAAATATCGACTAATAAATTTTTCATTGAGGATTGATTTTTTAGTTAAAAATTTAAAACAGCTTTGTAGAAAATTCAACTATTTTGTAGTAAAATCGTCTTTTTTGCTTTATAACATCAGCAGTGCGGTAGAAAATTAAACTTTTTGTTTGAAAATGATCTTTTTTTGTTGAAAATTTATATTTTTTGTCAAAAATTAAAGTATTTTAGTAAAAAACTCAATTATTTGCTTAAATATTAAATTTTTTGAATGTAACAAATATTTTTCCAGGTTGAAAATTTAAGTATTTGATTGGCAATTCGTTCTTTTTTGTTGGTAAACATGAATTTTTTAATCGAAAGAATCATTCTAATTTTGACTGAAAGTTTATCCCATATAATTTAAAAATTCAAATATTTTAAAACAAAATTCTTGAATTGGATTTAACCAACAAAAGAGGAATTTCAACAAAACGCCTGAATCTCCAACTAATACAGATTAATTTTCGATTAAACAGTTGTATTTTTAACCATAACATTGGATTTTCTATCACAAAATAGGAACTTTCAACAAAATTCATAAATTTTCATTCAAATATAGTTAGATTTTTTACAAAATTATAACATCTCTTAACAAAAAATACGACTTCTCTAAGAAAGCATTGAATTTTTAACAAAACAGTTGAACTTTTAATCGATAATTATGACTAACAAAATTTTGGAATTTTTAACAAAATAATTTAATTTTTAACCCAAAAAGATGAAACCTCAACTAAAAATTGAATAGTAGATTTTTCAGCCGAAAATAATAAACTTTCAATCAAAAATATTGTGATAGCTGTAAACTTTTTTCAAAAAACAATGTTAATTTTCCATTGAATATTTTTTTCTTTCAGACTATACATACAATTTCGAACCGCGCATCATTTTAATACCTAAAAAATGTTATGTCACTTTCTGGACACTATTCTATGTCTAAGGATAATTAGATTAATTATATTGATTATTTAAAACAAAATTTTAATCTATATTGTTTGATATTACACTTTCAGAATTTATTAATTTAATTAAAGTTTCATAGTATTTACCATATGAAATTTTAATATTACAAGAGAAAGGCTAAGTCAAAGTTTTTGTTGGTTGCAGCGAGGAGATATTTCCAGATAAAAATACAGGATCCCTTATATTTGATGGCATCCCGTTTGCCCAATTACCGATTTGCAATGTGAGGACAACACCCAACAATACCATTTTTTCAGTAACTAATTTTAAGGGTAAGTACTGTATTAATAATTTGTTAATATGTCTTCCAAATAAAGTTAAGAATTTTACAGGAATTTTCATAGAAAATATTCAAATTAAAAAAATATATATTTCTGTTACTACAATGAATCTTTAGATGTTTTATGTCTCATTTAATTATTCAGAGATTTTTACTCATCTAAATGAAACATCTTTTTATTATTTCCAGTTCTCTCAGAAAAATTTATTTTATTGACAATATTAACATATATAATATGCAAACTGAATTTTAAATACTTATGTAAATAATTTATTCTATTTATGTATCAAATTCATGCATTGTAACAACGAATTACAACATTCTATGATTTTATTTTTATTATTATTAATTTCTCCAATTCGTGTCAAGAGATAACCTGAATTGGGGCAAGGCTGATAAAAAATATATTTAGGGGCCTCTCAAGTCTATTTTTACAAAAGATTGCTTATTCGATTTCAATTACAATTGTTATTAGATATTTTTTCTTGGGAATTCAAAAGGATAAAATGTCAAATATTCGATTAGCAACGGAAATTACAATAAGAAATTTTTTTCAAAAATGTGTTGGATAGATCCGTAAATATATTTTTTAATTCTGTCCAAAATCTGAGGGACATATTTCTCTAAAAATAAAACAGAGAGTATAAAGCAATGTAAAATAATCAATTAAAAAGTGCAATTTTTTCAAAAATTTCCTCTAGATAACTAAATATATTTTTTTAATTCTGCAAAAATTTAGATAACATTTGGCACCAAAAGAAACAATTTCTAGAGAAAACGTTTTCGGTATAACATAGATCCTTTTTTTGCACCACCCTTTACTTATTCATTGTTTTTTAATTTTCCGATTTTTTAACAAACCGAATTTAGATTTATTTTTATTCTGCTAATCTGTGTGAAGTCCAATTAATGTTAGAAAATCTGAATTTCAGGAGTTGTCCAAATGTTGACTTCATGTGGAGTTGAAGGTTTTAAGCATGCCAAAAAAGGAACAAACATTGCTGCTCAAACAACGGCCGTTACATTTGGCACAGTATGTTCTATTAATCATATAATTCTTTTCAAATTACATCTATCCTTAGTCCTTTTTAAACAAAATAAATCAATTTTTAGTACATTTATTAATTTTTCAACACATTTTTAACCAAATAGCTGAATAGACAGTCTTAAAAGATGCATTTTTGACCAGCAAGTTTATTTTCTACCAAAATGATAAATTTTCAACCAAATCGAACATTTTCTAAACATAAAAAGGTAAACTTTTAACCAATGACAGTTAAATTTTCAACTGAATAATTGATTTGGAAGGAAACAGTTCAATTGTTAACAAAAAAAGATGAATTTTCAAATCAAATGGACGAATTTTTTGTGCAAATAGATGATACTTCAATGAAACTTAAATTTTCAACCAAAAATATGATTTATACATAATAGTTCAGATTTCAACTAAGTAAATAAATTTTTAACCAAATAGCAGAATTTTTACCAAATTAGTTCAATTTTCAACAAAATGCCTGATTTTCAACCAACAAAGTAGTACAATTTTCAACCAAATGGTCGATTTTTCAACTCGGAATGTAGAATTTTCAACAAAAATGTTAATTTTAAACCAACAAAGATGAATTTTCGACCAGAAGAAGATAGACTTTTATCATAATAGTTAAATTTATGACAAAATAATTAAATTTTAAACAAAGTAGTTCGATTTTTAGCAAAATGGTCGAATTTTCAACCCGGAATATAGAATTTTAAACACAAAAGTTAATTTTCAACCAACAAAGATAAATTTTCAAGCAAAAAGATGAATTTTTACAAAATTAATTCAATTTTGAACAAAATAGTTGATTTGCTACCAAATGGTCGATTTTTCATCCCGGAAATTGGAATTTTAAACAAAAAGTTAATTCTCAGTCAACAAAGATGAATTTTCAACCAACAAAGATGAATTTTCATCCAGAAAAAGATTGATTTTTATCAAAACTGTTAAATTTTTGACAAAATAGGTGAATTTTAAACAAACTAGTTGATTTTTAAACCAAATAGACCATTTTTAACTTGGATAGTGGAATTTTAAACAAAAAGGTTAACTTTTAACCAATGAAAGTTAAATTTTTAACCGAATAATTGATTTTTAAGGAAACAGTTTAATTGTTAACAAAAAAAGATGAATTTTCAATTCAAATGGACGAATTTTTTGTGCAAATAGATGATACTTCAACGAAACTTAAATTTTCGACCAAAAATATGATTTAAACATAATAGTTGAGATTTGAACTAAATAAATAAATCTTTACCAGAATAAAAGTTTTACAAAATGGTAGACAAAATAGGTGAATTTTAAACAAACTCGTTGATTTCTTAACCAAATAGACCATTTTTAACTTGGAAAGTGGAATTTTAAACAAAAGGGTTCATTTTTAACCAACAAAAGTGAATTTTGGACAAAAAAATTATTTACAGCAAAGTAGTGAAATTTTCAACAAAATAATTAAATTTTAAACAAAATCTGTGTGTTGTTGTTAACGTTTTTGACCAGATGATAAATGTTAATAAAATGATGGTAATTGTTTTTTGTCTACTGGTCGTAGCGTTTTTATTGGATAAAAAACTAGTTTCGTCCGTCGACGTCGGACCTCATCAGTTTAGAAATCTTAAAATCAGAGAATAAAATTCTTTTTCGATAGAAACAATGGAAAAATTAATTTTAGAAATTATTTTATTTAAATTGTCAATGAAAGAATAAAACATTTTAAAAATTGAGTTTTTTCCCATGGTCTCGGTTTAGTATTTTTCAAAAAATAAAACCAATTCATTGTGGGCCAACGCCATGTGCACATTACTAGACCAGTAGACAAAAAACAATTACCATCATTTTATTTAAACAAAATAGTTTAACTTTCAACCAAGATAGTTAAATTTTCAACAAAAAAATATAATTTTTAACTAAATTAATTAATTGTCAACAAAATTATTAAATTTCCTACATAACAGTTAAATTTTTATCTGAGTAGCTAATATTGACTAAATATTCATTCTACAATCTTGCAGAATTTCAAAGTTTTTTCAAATTTATCAATTATTTTTTCAGAAATTAGTTAAAAACGGCTTCAGGACAGTCAGAGTCTGCATTCGTGGCGTAGGACCTGGTAGAATGGTGAGTATAAAAAATTCGGTTTGTCAACTAAAAATTAGAGGCTTCGAAAAAAAATGAAAAGTTAGGGAATTTTTTCAAGAAACACTTTAAGCGACTTACAAGAATAATTAGGTCTACCAAACACTCACTTTTAGGCCATTTTTGCTCGAACTGTTTTAGATATAAAGTTAACCACTTTTGAATTTAGTTCTATAGCTATTTTTAAATTTTCTACATTTTATGAAATCTTTTACGGTATTTAAAAAAAGTTAAGTAAATTTTTCATAAATTTCAATAATTTGGAGGGATTTTTAAAGTATTTACAAAATTTTAGGGTATTTTTAAAAGTTCCAAGAAATTTTCAAGAACTTTAAAAATTGTACAGCAATTCGAAAGATTTCGAAAAATAAGAAATATTTCAAAAGATTCTGAGGCATTAGGACCAATAGGGTTTTAGAATATTTGAAAATATTTCAAAGGATTTTATCAGATTTGCGATAGTTTCAATGATTCTAAGCGATTTTAAAGTTTTGAAGGTGTAAAGAATTTTACGGGATTTTACAATATTTTAGTGGAGTTCAGAAAATGTATTGACAAGAGTTGAGGGACTTTGTGAAATTCCAAAGATTTTGAATATTTCAAGATATTACCAGAGATTTTTAATTAAAAAAAAAACTTTACACTATTTTAAAAGATTCATAGAATTTTTTATGGCTTTAAATAATTGGACGGAATTTCAAAGAATTTGGAAGATTATAAGGTTTTTTTCTTAAATCCAAGGAATTTTTAATAGCTTTAAACAATTTCAAGGGGGTTCAGAAGATTTGAAGTATACTAAGTTATTGGAATTAAATTAGAATAATTTAAAGTGATTTTAAATGATTGTAATGATTTGACGATATTTCTGAAAATTCCCAGGAATTTTCAAGCGCATCTAAAAGTTAAGTGAGATTTCCAAGCATTTAAAATATTTTAATATATTTTTAAAAATTCCAAAGAATATTAAAGAGCTTTAAAATGTTTATAAGCAGTTTTCAAAAACTTTACAAAATTTTAAAGGGCGCCAGAAGATTTTGAAGGATTTAAATTATTTTAGGGTATTTCAAAAGATTCTGAGGAACTTTGCATTGATTTAATTAATTTAAAGGGAATTCAAAGTAGTGAAAACTTTGTACGGTATCTTAAACTTTTCCAAATAATTTTCAAGAGATTTAAACAATTACAATAGTTTTTCAAGGATTTTAACGATTATAAGGGATTTGAAAAGATTTCCATGCGGTTCTAATGACCTATAAGGTTTTAAGATGTCAAACAGTTTCAAGCGTTCATAAGATTTTCAATGATATGATCAAAAGATCTGAGGGTATTTTAATTAATTTTTCAGGAATACAGGAAATATCATATTTCGTAATTCTTCTAAATTCCCTCCAATTTTACTGAAATCGATAGAATATTACAAATTTCTTTCATTTAACTTGGAATTTACCCTGAATTGTTATTAGTGATCCTGAATCATTTTAAATTCTTTAGAATTCGCTGGATTTTTTTATTTATTTACTTGGATTCTTATAAATTCACTTAATTCTACTTGATTTTATGGAGTGCTTTGAGTTTTTGTTTGAGTAATCTTGAAGCCTTTTAAACTCAACTTCAAATTTTCTAAACTCATTTAAAACTTACGGAATAGAATGCATTTTTTCATATTTTTAAATTGTATTAAATTCATTAAAAAAATTAATTCTTGAATTTTTATGAATTTAATCAAATTCTTTTCATTTTCCGTAAAGTCTTATGAATTACCTTCAATTTTATTGAAATGAATGGTATTTTTTAATTTTTTAAATTAATTTGAATTCCTTTTAATTTAATCTAAATTATTTTGAAGTCATATGAATCGAATTTTTAAAAATTATTTTTAATTCAAGAGAACATTGGTCATATTATCAATGCACATTAGGCACTTTTTTGTTTAGACATTAGTCACTTTTTCGGTTTACTACGTGACTTTCACTTTTTTTAAAGTAAATTAGTCTGTGACAGTCCTAATAATAATACATTAAAGATTTGTAAATTTAAGCCTAATATTTTTTATTCCATTTATAAAAGATTGTATATTAAAAATATTATCAGATTAGAATTTTGATCTTCAAGTAGTAATGGTCACGGTGAATGAAAAATTAGTCAGGGAAAAATCTGAACAAGGTCAGCGAATTAAAAAAAAATGTTTTACGTGTATGCTGAATCAATTTTCAAATACTAAATCAAAATTTTAATGCAGACATGTAAGATTGTATTTTCCAAATTTTTTCTGATATTCGTTTTAATTTCCAAGAATTGCGTAGTTCTTCGATAAACACGAATTTTTAACTAATTAGTTTAATTTTGCACTTATAAAATATCAGTGTTCTACCAAGAATGGAATAATTACATTTTTTATTTATTCTTAATAAGAAATTTTTTACAAAAAAAAACGTTCTTTATGAATAGTTTAGTTATGAATATTTCAGAATAGTTCAGTTTCCAAACAAAGAATGTTGAACTTGAATGACCAATCTTCAATTAGAATATTTAAACTTTTGGTCTAAATAAATTTTCAGTTACAAACAGCGATTTTTCAATAAAATAGTTCTTTTTTAACAAAATTTTGCGTTCAACCTGAATTTGGTTTCAACTACGACATTCTTGAAAACTACAACAATAAAAACACAAGAATCCAAATATATAATTTGGACAACACATTCTTAAATTTCTCTATTTATATTTTTAAAAAACGAAATAAATAAGGTGTAACGTAAAGGTAGGCAACCTTCAAATCCACAGCCTTTTTTTGTCTAGTCTTTTTTTCAAATCAAAATAAAAAGGACGAGAAAAGAAAAGGAGAAAGGGTATTTGGATGTTTAATTTTTTTCTTTATCTATTTTGTTTAAAAAATTTTGATGGAGAGATTTAAGGCTGTATTTTCTAAATTCGTTCTTTGATTTTCTTTCTAATTTCCAAAAATTTCATAGTTCAATTTGAATATTGGTCTTAAGAGCGGAATTTAAATTTTGATTCGTTCCGAATTTAATTTCTTAAGTTTTACTCTGTTTTCAGTCTTCGATAAAGGGGCTTCAAATGAGTGGTGTAAAAATCGTCTCTGTTACTGATACTACCAGAGTTTCTTGGGATCCTCCAAGACCTCGAAAAGCAAGGAAAGTGTAGACTATGATTCCTGAAGTCATTAAGAAAATGTATAAATATGATTTATTAATAAAATATGTTATTTAAAATTATACAGCGTTGAAGTAATTAGTTTATCTTTTATAAAATATATAATAGTAATTTCTAATATTTTATAGGAAAAAAAGAATTAAGTATAATTAGCTCTGTATACAGAATTACTATGGATTACTTAAAAATACTCCAGTTGAATTTTCAATCAAGAAGCTTTATTTTCTACCGAAAACAATTAAAGTAGATGTTCTTCCACCAAAAATGGGATAGTTAAATTTTCAGTTAAAATGTAAATTTCTAACCAAAAGAGAATTATTTTTAAATAAAATAGTTGAATTTTCAAAGAAAGAGATGTTTTTCAACTGAAGTCAAGAGTTTTGAAGCAAAAAAACTTAACATTTTTGAACTTTCTACAGCTCAGTTTAATTTTTACCCAGTAAACGAATTTTCAGAAAATTATTTCAGCTTTCTACCAAACAGTTGAATTTTTAAACAAAAATTGACTTGAGCCAAAAAATACAAATTTTTACCAAAATACATGAATTTTCAGTCGAAAGAGACGTATTTTTAACCAAGCAGTTTAATTTTCAACTAGAGATTAGTTTTTAAACTACATAATGAATTTTTAGCTAAAAAATTATTTTATACAAGGAAGTTAAACTTTTAAAAAGTAGTTGAATTTTCGAAAACGAAGTTTTTCGACCAAAGAAGACAATTTCTTAAGAACGTGCATGAATTATTCACTAAAAAAAATATAAATTTACTACTAAAAATGAAATAATTGAATTATTAGTTTAACAAAATTAATTTTCAACAAAAAAAAAATATTTTTTACTAAAGCAGTTAAATTTTTTACTAAAATAGTTTAATTGTTAACCAAAAAGATGATTTTTCAAGCAAGAGATTAAGTTTCTACCAAAATAAAACAAAGATAAATTATCAGTTAAGAAATTAATGTTTAACCAAAAAAAACAACGAATTTTTAAAAAAGTAGCGGTATTTTCAACCAAATAGATGCATTCTCAACAAAAATGATGAATCTTAAACAAAAAATTTAATTAATAACAGAAGAGTTCAACTTTTGACCAAGTTGTTGAATTTTCGACTGAGCATATTAATTTTGAACAAAAAATGTAAGTAAAAATTTCAGTTAAAAGTTAAGTTTTAATAAAAAGAAAAAAGGATAACTAATTTTCAACAAAATAATTAGATTTTAAATTAAACCATTTTTAACTAAAATCAATAATCTTTTAAAAGAAAAATTAATTATTTACTTAAATTTCTTTCTTTGACTTTCATACAAGAATATTAATTTTTCACCAAAGAATCATTAACGAAGTAGATTAGTTTTCTACCGAAAAAATGGAATTTTTATTAAAATAAATGAATTTTCAAAGAAACAGGATCTATTTTTACCAAAAAATTTAACATTAAAATTTTTAATGAGGCAAATTTATTTTGAACAAAAATGGAAGAGCAATACATTTTCAACAAAACAGTTGAAAGTCATTGTAAGCGATGCAAGATATCACAAAGAAACAAGAGGTATTTTTCATAAACCTTTTTTAGACGTGCCAACTTTCATTTAAACATTTTTTCGTATTTGTCCTATTTGTGAGAAAAATTAGAAAATTTGATTTATCTCGCTCAAAACTGATTTATGCCGCAAAAAACCTAGAATTTGTCTTTCTTTCTAATAAAAAATTGTAAAAAAAGGTAAGTGTGATTTAAAAAAAAACATAATTTTAATGTTTTCAAACAAAAAAACACTGCTATTTTATTTATTTTTATTCTTTTTTAAATTTTTCGGATCCTAACATTTTTTTTTAATTAGGAATTAAATTCAAATATGGGTAATCCTGCAAACAATTTTTTTTCAAAAATCAGAAAAATACGCAGGGTAAACAGGGATATGATTAACACCTATGTTGGTGTTGTTAAAATAAGACTTGCACAAATTTTTGGAAATTTGAGGATATTTGTATTATTCTTTCTGGAGAATTCTCCCATTAGATTTGGTGAAATGCCAAAAAAATATTAAAAATATGATAACTTTTTTTGTATAATTATTTGCATCGTAAAATTGAAAAAAAAATCATTTTTCTGGTAAAAGGTTGAATTGATTTAAATAAAAAATTATATGCTACCAAGTGTAAAGGCTCAGTTTACCAGAAGGATGAAAAAATGTACTTACCAAGAAATTAGGCAATTTTTTGTAAATTTTCGCCATAAAATTTTGAAAAAAAAGACACTACAAAAAATGTAAGAATATATCCTCAAATAGACAGCCGTAGGATTTAAAAAAAATTTTGGAATGTATCTCTCGATCGTAACCATTTTAAGGCAAACCAATTTTTTTTCCTCCATCACTTCTACAAAAATACGATTTTGTGCCCGATACCTGCAGCTGAAATTTCTTACCCTCAGAGGCTCTTTTCCAAATTTTAAAGAGGGTTGCCCGGTATTTCTGACAGGTTAAGAGGTGGCAACCCTTGTGAATTAATTAGGGGAGGACTCAAGCTTTATTTTGGCGTTGGTTTCATCCTTATGCTCGATGGGCTGGAAACTATTCGAAAAACGGTACCGGAAGTGACATTTTTCTGGGAATCTGGATGAGGTGAGACAACCATACCGATTCTACTCCAGCTTACTCTATTCTATTATTCTAAGCTGGTTTTCCGAAAACAAATATGCTTGTAGATGCTAAAAGTCAATGCATTAATGCTAATACTGGTCTTAATTTGTCGACTTAGAAAGAGATAATTGGTAGTACTGCATTTCGAGAATTGGAAGACTTCTAGACCGCATTTAATTTATTAAAGTGACATAATTGCTCAGAACTTATCACAGAATCCGAAATCCCTGAAGAAACCAGCACTGTCCAGATGCCCAGCTCAGAAAAGGCGACTAGTCAGGATTCAGATGCTAACAATTGAAATTTTCAAGGTCAAATTAATCCAGAAGAGAGTCTAATTCTTCAATTAAATTATCTTTAATTAAATTATCAGATTTCCGATAAGCAGGTATTAAGAGAATCAAGAATCTATTCTGGATTGAAAGATTCTCGTTTGGGAAATCTAGAGTTTTATCGACAATTCGTGCAAGTACAACATCTGCAACATCTGATCAAGAATTTGTTGGCACAAGTGGGACCTATAAAAAAGGACAAGAGGTCAAGAGTTAGAATTCCTGATACCTTGTACTGGCCGCAAAACCGAAAAGAAAAGGTAAGCGAAATATTGAAAAAACGTCCTACGTCGTAACTTTTGATGTGGCTAATGTCACTGTTAGAAAAAATGTATCTTTGAAAGAAGAACTTTCAGCAGGAGATTAGTGGTATCACTTGTTGGAAATAAAAAAAAATAGAGATCTCATCTTTTTGAATAGTTTTGAATCTTCATGATAGAATGAGATTGATTCACTAATTTTTAAATTCACGTCTATCTTTTTGAATACCGGCTTTTCTATTTCACCCTATCCTTTATCTATTCACGTCAATCTTTTTCGATTTCTCTGTCAATCTAAAGTTCCGTCTATCTTTTTCAATCCCTTTTTCTTTATCTCATCCTATCCTATGTATATCAATGGCTATCTTTGTCTATCTAGGTGTTAAGGATGTACAATCAATCTCAAAAGTCGCCAATCTTTAAAATTATTTATAAAATAAAAAAAGGTCTATTATTGATTTCCGGAAATGTTGACGGAAGCTTCTAAGTGTACTTTAGAAAAAATAATTCAGGTCAAAATTGTTTATTTAACAGTAGTTATTTAAAGTTTTAGATTTTGCTTTCTCTTGAGAGAAAGGTTACAATTCTTATTTATTCCTGATGATCAAGGCCTCATTTTAAACTTTGAAGGATTCTCTACAATTTAATTTGGATGGTGCTAATTAAAATTTAAACTATGATTATTTATAACAATAATAACTGTATGATTTCTCAATTAATTTTTTTAAATAAAATCAACCCAATTAGAAATTCAGAGAATCCTTCAAAGAATGAAATGAGGCCCTGATCATTAGAATTAAATATAAAATATAACTTTTCCCTGAGGAGAAAGAAAAAACTAATCCTTTAAAAAACTACTGTTAAATAATGTAATAGTAGATCTTTTTTTGTCGATATTGTATATCTTTTTAAAGATAGGCAGCTTTTGAGATTGATTGTACGTAGTGTACATCCTTAATCTAAATTCATGTTTTTTTCCAATTCCCTCTCATATGTCTTGTCCTATGCTTTATTTATCGCCTAATTTTCTTCTAGAAAAACAACATATTTCGTGCCCGAGGGATTCTGAAATTCTGGTGTAGAACATGCCTGTTTTGAAATAAATTCGGCCATATGATGCTTCAGTCATTATAGGGGAGGCTTTTGTTCTAGAGTTTAATAACGTGTTGTAAGATAGACAAATTGCATAAGCACTAGTAGAGAGTACACCATGAATATATGCATGAAAATGTTCGATGAGACTCTATGCTACCCATGGGAGAAGCAGGTACCCTGAGTAATTAACTATGATTGCACAAGGATTCAAAATAGACACTAAATTTGTATCGTTAAAATAATGAAACCCCTGTGGAGTGCCGTAACCGATAACCAACAGTTACAGTCATAGTATACTAAAATTTCATGAACTAGATACTGTAATTTTACGTGAGAAAAGCTTGATCTTGGAAAAAACAAAGTTGTGGCTTATATTTAAGAGTGAAGAGATACAACTAGTTAGATTTTTTTAGAAACTGTAACTATAAAAATTATTGTATTTTAATTACTTTTGAAATATTGTTCATAAGTCCTTTTTATGGTTATCAATCACTTTTATCGCTGCTAAAAATAAACAAAAAATGCACGGACCTGCCACAGTCTAACTTACTTAAAAAAGTACTCTTGAGTTCAAAAGACTTCAATGAAATTTTAAGGAATTCCAAGTGAATTTGATCAAACTTAGGATGAATTGAGAAAAATAAAAGATATGTTACTGGAACATAGCAGGATTGGAGAGAAAGGACAGGGAATTTATGAGAAATTTAACACGATGGGATTTTATAATAATGATGGAGAAGTGGCTAGATGAAAAAAGATGGGAAAGAGTAAGGGGAAGATTACCAAGAGGTTACAAATGGCAAGATCAAAATTCAAAGAGGAAAAATAAAAAGGGCAAAGCAATGGGAGGAATGGTGGTGAGAGTGAGTAATGAATGTATAACAGGGAAAGATAAGAAAGAGCGGAAAGAGCAAAAAGAAGGTTTAATAGTAGAAGAGGTAAAGATGGGAGGAGAGAAGTGGAAGATAGTAGGGGTTTATGTGAACGGAGATATGCAGGA